>PVJA010008698.1:0-46040 GCA_004027025.1 Myocastor coypus
AGAAAAATATGTACTGTACACTTGCCCACAGTGTGTTATGTTCTGATATTTTCAGCAGTCTTCTATTTTTGTTATTTTAAAACAACATTTAGGGCTGATGGATAGCAGATGGAATTTTTCCTCCCACCCACTTCTTGGTGCAAAAGGAAAAAATGGTTCTTTGCTTTCTGTATGGAAGGAATAAATTCCTTATAAATTCTTGTACCTTCCTTTTTTCATTTTTGTCAACTTAAATGTTTGATATTGCTAAACTTTGGGGGGCTCAATTTGAGGCAGATATGTGACCGAGGACATTGGGTTTGAAGTGAACATATCTGTCTGAATGCTGCCTGCTAAGGAAAGGTTTTCAAGTCACAGATATATATGCTTAACACTCACTTCTTTTAAGCCAGGATTGAATCAGAGTCAACTTCTTAAAAGTGATGTACAGTATATTTCATGATAAAACTAATAAATTAGAACTTTGCTACACTAAATATTTTGTCTTCACTGGAACTCAGGTTCCTGGACTTGAGTGTATCCTAGCAAACCTTTAATGCCTATGCTGTTTCCTGCTTCACCTAAAACAAAAGAGGACTGTGAGGAAAGGAGGGTCAGGAACTTTGAGAGGACTGGGTGTGACCTATTCTTTTCCCACAAACTCATTCCCACACAGTAGTAGAGGAATCTTAAAGTATAGTCATCTTTCTCTTACTTTCTTGGATTCTTTACAAGAATTTGATATAGATCTAAGCACACAATGTCTGGCTAGCCCTAGGTCCTGCATCTTTTGAGTCCTGGATCTCTAACACGTGTTTTTTCTCTCCCAGCTCCTAGAGCTGCCATATCCCGTCCTCTTCAGGCAACTTCAGTCATCACATCTGCTCTGTCCTCTGCTGGAATGCTCAGCCCTCTTCATGTCTTGTCACTTTTCTGGCCCTTTGGATTCTCCTTCTTCTTATGGGAAATGTGCATCACTACCTGGACTAGGTGAGGTCCCCGTGAGAAGCTTCCATAGCATCTGCTTACCACAAAGGTAATAAATTCAGACCTGGAATTTTTTTTTTTTTTTTTTTAGGTATCGAGGATTGAACTCAGGACCTCACACTTGCAGTCAGGCACTTATTCTACTCAGCTATCTCCCCAGCCCCAAGACTTGCAATTTCTTATATAGCATCAGCTCCACCAGGGCAATCCTTGATGATCTAGCACACACCTTAAATTGGTCCCTATGCTTCCCTATTCCTTAACATCTTTGTATTTCTCCAAGGCTCAGGTTCCAGGGTCATCATGGAGATAACCAATATTTGCATCTTCTCTGTAACTTTATGTCTTCATATGTCCATTATAAACCCCAATAAAACTAAACTTTCATAAGTTTCTACTGATACATGACCAGGCACCAGTCTAGGAAGCATTAATATTGTGTTGAAGTAGGCTAGACTTACATAGACAGCAGTAGAGAATATATGTGGTTGCTGGTGTGACATGTCGACCTGTGAGTGTGTGTGTGTGTGTGTGTGTGTGTGTACACATGGACAAAAGCCAAAGAAAAATAACAGGGATGGCTCAGTGGTCTAAAGCGCCTGCTTAGGAAAGCTTAGGTGGCTGCAGAGACCGCAGTTCGATCCCTGGCACCACGTGCTGCACCAGCCCTGCCCTCAGGGCAGGCTGAGCCGGCCATAAAAATAAATAAATAAACACAAACAAAAGTTCTGAAACAAGAAAAAAAAAAAAAAAAGAAAAATAAAAAATTCTTTAAAAAAGAGAAAAATAACAAAGTTTTCAATAACTCACTTTAATAATTTCCCATCTACAGTGGAGAAAACACTATTATTTTAATTTTATAAGAATAAGAATCCAATAAACTTAGAAAACATCTGTATTTTAGGAAATAAAAGATCCTTTGACAACACAAGTTTGATAAATCTAAGCCAGTATCCATTTTCTTAATTGAGCCTCTTAAAAGAAACTTCATTGTTTTCAGCAAAATAAAACAAAAACCACAATGATAAATTCTTCTCCTAAAAATCACAGAAACTAATGAAAAAACATCAGGGCTTGCAATGGGATTCTTTTGAGAACCTGGAAATACAGCTAATGAGTAGATGGCCCACCAGACAGCGCACACACGTTGCTGGCTTGCGCTCGCCGGATAGCTGCCATTTTTCTAAAGAAAAAAACCTTTAGAATGTAAAAAACACACAGAGGGACCCAAACTTGTCGGCCTTGCTCCTATATAAATAGGAAGAGCACGGATGGCTGAACTTGTGAAATGTGTTCGCCAGACTTCTTCGCCCCTCTCAACACCTGTGAAGTGGTGTGGGCGCTTTATTAAATGCTCTCCTGAATGGCTACTTGGTTTCCAAGCATAAATTCTTTTCCTGGACATACTTCAAACTTCCTAGAGGCAAGAATCATCTTCTGCTATTTGTCAGCTATTCAGATTAAATCCTGATTAAAAATGCACTAAAACAATTCTCCAAAGGAAGGTACTTCACTACCAACCCAACACAGTCAAGACTTTGTTATTAAGAAAATCAACCTGGCCTCAGTGTGATGTCTCAGCTTACAGGTGGGCAACTTAATGGGCTGCAAATTACTCGTTAGTAACATAAAATTCTACTTTGGTTTCCCAGTTAAATCAATTGACTAGTGAATATCAAATAGTGATGAGACTGCCTGAAATCTGACTTACTTAGATGCATAATACAAGTTTGAACACTGAATGATAAGTCATCAGTCCTGTTAGTATTCCATAGAGAGAAAGCTAAAGATTGTGATTGTACGTGTAAGTGATTTTTTAAAAATACACAAAATAATAGTTAAAGATAGGGGCTGGGGAGATAGCTTTGTGGCACAAGTGCCTGACTGGCAAGTGCAAGGTTGTGAGTTTGAACCCTGGTCCCACAAAAAAAAAGAAAAAAAAAGTTAAAGATAGAGATTACCTTTTAATATGTAATATAAGAGTAGCCAAACTATGGCACACACCTGTACATCTAGCTGCTTAGGAAGCTAGGACAGGAGGAGCTTGGCTTGGCCAATGCAAGGAGACTCCATGTTAAAATAAAAAACTGTGAATGGAGCCCAGAGGAGTGCTCGCCTAGCACGCTCAGACCTTGGCTGCCGTCCTCAGTACTGAGGTGGGGGACGTCAAAGCAACCAGATCACTCCAGTCCACTCTTCCCCTAGTGATGCTTAAACAAGGAGCCCTTTGACGTAGTAGGTAGAATTCCAGGATGAGGCTGCAGGAAACAGGGAAAGGGAAATTCCGGTAGGGGCCGAGTGATAGAGACCCTACCCTGCTGTAGGCAGCAGACTCAGCCAAGATTTTCAACTTCAGGATTTGCGAAGTCCCCTTCCCACTCATATTTCATGAGTGAGTTAGAGGAGGGGAAGGAAGTAGGGCGGGTTCTCAGACTTAACAAAGGAACTGAAGAAAATGGGGTGGGGAGAGGCAGGGATACAGATGAGGGGAAACTACTGCTAAGTAAGTTTCTCACGTGCATTTTATAGTTCTTCATTTCTGTAAGCAGAAATTAGGAAGTGAATTTAGGATCTATTGTTGCTATTCCTTGCTTGGAATTTAATATACTACAAAGCATAAACTACATTTGAGGAAAAATACAGGGCCAGCGTTCTGATAACTGATGCAGTCACACGCTAGGAAGCAGAAGCCACATCTAGCCATCTACTTTAGTACAGCTACTCTGCATGTGAACATCGATGAGCTTTCCAAATCTAAGTTACGACTGAGTTAAGTGAGCCTATCAGCTTTCCCTTCCAGGCCCCATTCAGTCCCCTTCCTCCCAGGCTGCCAGTGTGTTTGTTCTCCTTGGGACTACCATGCTTCTCATCATCTCGGCTTCTCACAAGCCAGTCTGGTCCGCCCTCACTCCTGGTGGCTGAGGGAAGATGCACCGCGGAAGCAAGTCTGCTCTCGACCCAGCTCTGTTCCGTCACTCCTCAGGCGTGGCTTTCTAACTTGTCACATTCGAGTGCTATTGTGTGTGTCATGAAGACCCCTCCTCGCCCTCCTTTTTAAATTATAAAATCAAATATTGGCCTCTCACTATTTCTAAAATGAAGTGAAACTTCCCAGCCTTCAAAATCCCACACTATGGACTCTCAGTCTCTTCCCTTGGCCTCCTTGTTACTATCTCCTCCCTGGCCACCAACTCTTGTACAGCCCTTGGCAACACAGAAGAACTTCTGATTCCCCACACCGTGCTGTGTCTCAACATCTCTAATAATTTTTTCCATGCAATTATTATTATTATTATTTTAATGGTACAAGGTCTCACTCTGCAGCTTGGACTCATAGCGATTGTCCTGTGTCAGCCTCCCCAGTGCTGGGATTACAGGCATGCACCACCACAGCCAGCCTTGGTAACTGGCTCAGTGCACCTGGGGAATGGGGCTGGCACAGTATATAGGACTGAGGATTGAACCCAGGTCCTTGCACTTGCCTAGACAGACACTTAGACCGCTGAGCTATCTCTGTCACCCTCATGTGATTCTTTCCACTAAGAATGTTTTCTTCAGTTTTTCTTTCCTGTTAAAATTGTTTAACTCCAATTCAAAACCTACTTTAAAGGTTAGGTCCTATTCTACATCTGCCATTAGAGAAACTCCTGTTTCCCCAGCAGTAAATTCTTCTTCCTGCCCTGCTCCCCACCCAAGTCTTTTCTATATTCTCAGCAGTCTCCATGTGTTCTCTGTTACTCAGTTCAGTAAAATTTCCCCACAGCCAAATGTTATATCTTAAGAAGTAGAAGTCACCATGGTTATCTAAGTCTCCTATCTAATTAACTTAAATAAAAGTTAAGTGAATGAATGAACTATAAAGAGTATTCTAGAATAACAATATTCATCATACCAACTCAGGACACATAGCTCAGGAGTGTAACCATAAAAATCATAGTTACTTCTGAAAAGGCCCACACAGCATTGCAGAAAATGCCAAAGACTGGATCAAACAAGCCAGTTCATTTGGGCAAACAGAGACCCTCTCTGCTAAAAGCATTTCAAATGAATTGACCTAAAAAGAAAGGTTATGTAGTCTCCACAATGTCAGCTGGAGCTTCCACTTAACAATGCATTAATGAGACAAGTACTAAGACTCAGATACTGAGACTATGTTACAGGGCCATTAAAGCAAGGTCGATGAATCCTCTGATTTTTGGCAAAGGTAACCAGCTATGCTAGTGGTAAAGAGAGTTTTCCTGTGCTTACCCTGTACCAAAGAGGCCTTAGTTAAAATTCCAAAGTTTTGTAGTATAAATAGTACCCACGCCTGCCCCTGGGCACTCTCCAGAGTCAACCACCTGCACAGTCATATGCACTGAAGCACAGGCTACCTCCTTGGTTCCCTCAGTCACGGCCCTGGCTCAGGCTAGCCCTTCTTGCCTGGCCATTGTAACAGCTTTCTAAGGTTCTCACCAGTATTTCCCTCTTCTTTACTCAATGCTTTCCCTGCTCTAATGCCCGAAATCTGACAGAGCCCATATCTGACTGTGCCACTTCCTTTCTTTGATGGCTTTCCATAGCATGAAAAGGTGGACCTGAACTCCTTGGGTGGTTTACTGGGTCTTTCACTACTGAATTTTTAGCTTCTCCCATCTGCCCTTTCCCATTCCCTATGAATCACCCAATAGCTAATGATGTCTTCCGGCTGATTTCTCTAGCTCAGTGGTTCTCAACCTGTGGGTTCCAACCCCGGCAGGGTCGAACGACCAAAACATAGGGGTCACCTAAAGCCATTCCGAATCATAACTGTACCAAAATTACTATTTTGAAGTAGCCACCAAAATTATTTTTTGGTTTGGGGTCACCGCAACATGAACTGTATTGTGGGGTCATGGCATTAGAAAGGTTGAGAACCACTGCTTTAGCTAAAGTGCTCTCCCCTCCCCTGCCCTTCTCTATGACCTGGTCATTATCCCCAAGGTCAGGAACAGAAGTCCCCTATTGGTAGTACAGGTCCTTCATCTACTGGTATAATCATGGAATTAATACTAAGAATTAGAGTGCCTACCCAAGAGGTGATTTCTTGAAAGTACTAATGACTAATCCTTAATCTTCCTATCAGAATGTTTAGAAGACACAGCCCATTTCCACCCTTTTTCTTTAAGCCATCACATAACAATTTTCAACACCTATAAATGAATGCTGCCTAATTTTGCCTCCAGCTAGTTAACAGGAAATAGGAACACTTAAGAGCTTCCTGAGGAACCTGTGATAGTTGCACATTTACCTTTTCTTTTTAAATTTTGGGAATGTCTTGACACAACCACAGAACAAAATAATTCAGCTGCATCCATTTATAATTATGGCAATTTCCAATTTAAGAAAATGTTAGCAATCCTTATGCAGAAAGGCCTGATCGCCTTTAATTTGTAACAAGATAGAAAGGCAACACAGGCTTTGTCTTATAGAACATTCCCAGCACAGTAGTACTTGAATGTAACTATCTCATTTTGGTGAATACATATAAGAAAAAAGATATGTCATTTTAGTACTTGAGAAGCAAGGCAAAAGAAGAATAACTCTATATGCAACTTGGACACTAACTTAAATTTTGCCATTGCTTAGCTAATTTTTACCAAAAAATGATAGATGAAACATCTTAAAATTGTAAAATAATCCTATATGTAACTCCCAGTTTTGGCCATTATTGTTAAAACAAAAACAGGAAGGGGAAGACCATGGTTTACATGAGTGAACGGCAGTTTCTTCTGCATATGCTGTATGTTACAACCAAGCTTCCAGGAGTAAAAGCAGGTAACTGCCATTGAAAAGAAAAACGAAAATACTATACCAGTTTCTTGCACACTATGAACTTAATGTATAAGCAAAGGTAGAGTGGTACACTTATTGCAAAGGCACAGGATGGGAAAGATGCAAACAACATACATGTTGTATTGTTAATAAATGTTTGTGAAAAAAAATTGCTGAGTAATTCATCAGTGGAGCAACACTGAGAACTGATTCTGGCAGCATCATCAGCAGGAGGAAGATCACAGACACGAGTTTACATTTTTCATGAAGAAAGTGAGATTCTTAATATTCTCCTTCCCTGCTTTAAGCTTCATGGAAAAGTCTATGTGGAAAAAGTCAGAATTCCAAGGCTTACTTAGAAAGCATCTTCCTTCTCAGAGGCACAATCATTTCAGAGTAGTCAATGTGTCCATCATACAATAATTGTGCAAGAAAGACAGAATTCCATAGTATATTGGTTTTTACAAACATAAAGTGAAGGTGTGAAGCTAACACAGGAAATAATCATAAATAAAGTTGTAAATCAGCTACTAAATTTCTGTCTCATCCTAAAAGTGGTTAGGGTGGTCAGCATCAAGTTCAGATTTTTATATGGTTACATATTTGGAGGTTAATATAATCTCACTGCTATGTTTACAATACACTGGACTGAAGTAGGTATAAGACAAAGGCAACACAGGTACACTGTTAATAAGCATACAATTTTTTGTGATCTAATATTTTAAAAATTTTTAAAACTTTATTTATTTATGTTATGACCAGCTCAGCTTATCCTGGGAGTGAGGCTGGCACAGCATGTGGTGCTGGGGATCAAACCACAGTCCCTGCTGTTGCCTAAGCTTGCATAAGCAGGCACTGTAGACCACTGAGCTACCTTGCCAGCCCCTTGTGGTCTAATGTTGATGATTAACTTTGGTAAAGTGATAACCTACTGTTAAATTTCTAAAGATCTTGCCCTACCTTAAATTTTCCCTGATTTAGAGCTTCTTATCTGCAAGCAATTTTAAGTTTCATTTATGGGAACTCCATGACAGAGAAACACTTATAGAATCCACCATGACATTTTCATATCATTAATAGTTAAGCTGTATCCTGATTTTATTTATTTATTTATTTTTGCGGAACTGGGGATTGAACTCAGGTCCTTGCATTTGCCAGGCAAGCACTTATTCTACTGAGCTATCTTCCCAGCCCTTGCATCCTGATTTTAGATATGTAATGATGCAATTAATCTATATACAGTAACACTCTTAAATATCCTAAGATCATGACAGTTTAGAAGTTAGTCTCTAATACAGTAAAACTTTAGAATACTTTTAACACCTTATCAAGACCCTGCACTTGCCCATGGTACTTATCACAGAAAAACATCTGAGACTTCCAACTGCACTTACAGACAATGCTAAGCCCTTGAAATAGTTCAATCACAAAGCCTTGAAACTGCCTAGTTATTTTCTCCCTTGAGACACCAACCGTTAAGATTCGAGGCCACACAATTAGGGATGTGCTGTGTTACTGAACTAAACAGCCAGCAGCCCTAAACATGTCATCTCCTCTCCTGTTCAGTAAAAACCCTGTCATTTGTGCGGATGGGCTCAGGGCAGAAAAGCAAAAGCACAAAAAAACACAAATCAATTTTTTTTTCCCTTTGCAATGAGTTGAAAAGATAATTCCAAGGAAAGAAGAAAGTCGGAGAAAGACATGTTGACAAGCACAGAGGAATTTGCCTCTTTTCAAGCAATCCTGTCTTACAAACAACAAAGTCAGCAGACTACGATGCACAGCAGAAGAGAGTAGCTGCATTGTCTTCCCCGGGTAGGGCAGCATGCTCGGTTCTAGCGCAGGCTGAATGACTGCTTTCAGGGGACCAAGCAGAAAGTCCTTTCCTCCGGCTTCCACTGCATCTAGACAGTGTCACTCTTGTTGGAAAACAGTGTTCAAAAGATAGCAAGAAATCTCGCTCTGACCCTCCTACTTGGCGGGAGCATCTATAATCTGCTCTTCTTATCTGTTTCTAGTGACTTGGGATACATTTGTTTGGCAATAAGAGCCACCCCCATGCTACACATATACACAGTGGATTATTCTTTTGAACTCCATACTCTCTCAACTATCTAAGGAAACAAAACTTCCAAAGGTGAACTTGGGAAGAATCAAATCAGGTTTATAAGAGACATATTTTTACATCTGCTTAAATGTATTCTCTTTCTACGTGCTTATTTTTAAGAAGAATTCTTCTATAATCCAGTGTCATAAATCACTAATTTATAGCTACTATGGAAGATGCATTTTTAGTGAACAAAGACCCCAAACCTAAAGAATTTAAAATAGTATTTTTTCCTTCAAACATAACAACCAGACAGAAACACTTTCCACCCCTTAATCCTGCAACCCCAAGAGGAAAAGCACTTACGTGTTCAGACTTCTCCGGATCTTTTTTGTCTGTCTGCAAAAACTGACAGTTTTCTCTTGCCAGCTTCTGGACCAGTTCAATGCGTCCAATGTCATCTCGCTCTTGAAGCTTGCACATCACTCCAGCCTTGAGAGTTGGAGAAAAGGCAAAGATGTACTTAAATCCGCAGTCCCAGGACATGGCACCACTGCCAAGTTCACCTTATTAAAAACTCATGTTTCCCCATGGGCTGGATTCAAACATGGTTGTGATAAAATATTTTATATTTCTAAAGTCAAAATCTTCTAAGTAGTTGGGCTGGAATCAACCTGTTAGTCTACTTCAAGAGAAAGCAGGGCAAACTAAATCATTTTCTACTATGTGTGCGCCTGATATGCTGCTATTTGTTTGTCCCTGACAGCCTGTTTCCTGTTACATAAGCAAAGCCTAGCAAGAGGTTAAAAATTCATGGGAAAGTTATCCAGGAACCACTGTGGCAAAAAGGGTGAAGTGATACAGAGTTCTAAAAATAACACTTTAAAACTTTCCAATTCTTTACCAGATCACTCCACACAGAAATACCCAGTGAACGAGAGTAGAGTTCTATTTTCACAACTGGACAAATACTATGGGGCATGAAAAAAACCTCTCCAGTGCTACATGGGAAATGGTGAAAACTTTATTCAAAATAAGAAATTAGAAAAAGAAATCTTAGAATTCCATTTACTGGAGCTTGGGAATAATCCAAGAATTGTAGTATTTTTTTTTTAATTAGGTCAAAGAGTTAACTAATGAAGATGGTAAAGAAGTGAATCTAGGACATTGAGGATACAAAAAAAAAAAAAAAAAAAAAAAAAAAAAAGCTAATCCTCAGACACAAATTATAAATTATGTCTGCTTGGATCCTTTCCCAAATGGTTCATAGTGATATACCAGGACCAGAGCTAATAAAGAAATCTGAAGTGAGACTTTGTCGAGATAGTTGGAACTATAGAATCTTATTTTAACCAAGATAATGTGCAGGATTTGAGCACAGCAGAAAGAATAAACATGGGGAGGGGGCTAGCATGTGACCCCGACCTTCGTGGTCCTGGCAGTGTGTGCTGAAGAAGCCTGTGCTGTGGAGTGGGCACCACAGAAGGACACTGTCAATGACTAAAACTTTATTCCCAAGAGTAGTGGCATCTCTTTTGCTAGTGGTTTCTTCAACTTGAAAAGAAACAAACACCCCTTGACATAGCCCAAAGCACAGACTCCAGGAAGATAGCAAGTAGAACTCCTCCGAGGTCAGAGATTTATTTTTACAACATCCTTCACAGGCGGTTTTCCAGTTCCTTTCTGAAGTGGCTTTGGATAGGGATCCCAGCTTATCTTAAGACAGTCCGTACACGGCTAGACAGCCAGCTGGGAAGTCTTGGGTCACATGGAACACTATTCTAAAACTTTTTTTTTGAGGCAGTATCTAGTCGTGTTCTTTAGCCTGACCTTAAACTCATTTATGTAGCCCAGGCTGGCCTCAAACTCATGCAGACCCTCCTGCCTCAGCCTCCTATCATGTTGTTATGAGTCTGCCTTGCCCTAGGATAGCGCTTGGTAGCAGTATTTATGTTTGTGATCACACCTCATAAAGATACCACGAAGGATGACTCCCCAAGACTGCTTCAGAACAGGGCAGAAAGGAAGGCCTTAAGCTGTTTGAAGCAAGAGGGAGTATACTGAGGCAGAGTAATGGCAACATAATTTTTGTTGTAGTAAATTTTTAAAATTTAATTATTCCCTAAGTATGCCAATCACATCTTCGATGAAAGGAATCAATTTCTTCATTTTTTTATTTTTTCTTGTTTTTTATTTTTTATTTTTCTTGTTTATTTATTTTTATGGCCGGCTCAGCCTGCCCTGAGGGCAGGGCTGGCACAGCATGTGGTGCCGAGGATCGAACTGTGGTCCCTGCAGCCACCTAAGCTTTCCTAAGCAGGTGCTTTAGACCACTGAGCCATCTTGCCGGGCCCAGGAATCAACTTCTTATCTCAGAGATTCATTACACATAAGTCTAAGATTTCTTTCCTCTCCTTCCAAGTCATCTTCACAGTGTTGAAGACATCATCCTGCTCCTGGAGAGAGTGTGCTCAGGTCCTCCCACCTTGGGTCCTGCTGGTTCAGTTAGCACTATGAACCTGGTCCATGTCTCTCTCTGTGTTACCCAATGTGGTCTTCTAATGACAGAGCAAGGCCCAGCCAGCCCAGTCTCTAGTGAGCACTGTGAAGCCAGCGGTCCTGGCACATGGTGGACCCTACACCTCCTCTCACTGCTTGGCCTCTGCAGCAACGTGGCTGAGCTGCCTAGGAGTCTGCTTTGGAGTCAGCTTTACCGGCCAGCCACAGGGCCTGCATAGAGTTTTCAACAACCAATAAAAGTATCAGCAACAAAAGGCTGAGACTGAGAAGAGGCAACTGAGGGGGAGGTAGCTATTATTTTCTTCCCGTATACCACAAGTTTATAAAGAACTCTAAATATTCCTCCCTTCACAATTAGGAACCTAACTGCAGACTTTTCTTCCAGGAGGAAAAGACAATTATTTGGACCAGATAGTTAGGTGTACCAAACGAATCGGTATTTTAAACACAAAATGCTACTGCTTTTAACAGTGGGTGTTAGGTCAGTTCTTCTGTACTCACTTTATGTCTTCTACTCAAAGAAGAAATACTGCTGCCTTGACTTTCCAGTTTCTGCATAATTTCTAGATGTACTATTTGGAGATCTCTTTCAGCAGACCATCAGTCGTACAGTCCTTATAAAACTATCAAGCAAATGTGTTTGCAATAAGGGTTATGGATGCTGCTTTATGCCCTGCTGAGCTACCAGCCTGAGAGAAGCCCATACATCCTACGTAATTTAGTTTTATATTTTTTTGGTACCAGGGATCAAACTCAAGACCTTATGCAAGTCAGACAGGTGCTGTGCCATTGATCTATCTTCCAGCCTGCTAAGTAGTTTACAAGGCAGTATCTTTAGAAATACTACACTAAACCAGATGTTCTCTAGGTCCCTTTCATAGCTCCATAATTTAGTCATTTAATTCAAGAAATCCACAAGTTTCTGGCAAGTGCAAGCTCCTGAGGTTGATCCCTGGTATTAAAAAGAAAAAAGAAAAGAAAAGAAAAGAATTCCATGAATTTAATAATATACTTTGGGAGCTTTATATCAGCAGAAATAAGATAACTACTAACCCTTAATCTAGGCCTTCATATTCTTATTAATTATAAACAGCTTACCTAATACTATGAAGTAAAAAAAAAAAATGAAAGAGTAATGTATAGCCATCAGAATTATTTCAGAGCCTTACATCAAGATCTGTTTTGAAAAAAAAAATCTCTGTAATGTATAATTAAAGCTATTCATGTGATTTTCAGTATCTGAGAAATGTGGTGAAGGCCAATGGAAAAGCCCATCGTGTTCTCCACAAATGGAGTCATAAGCTGTTGGGCCCGTGCCCTCCACTGTAAAAGTGAAATGTGGGCAAGATTCCCTTAGGAAGGAACAAGTGGATGATAAATGAGCAACTTTCCTGTGACAAAGGTGCCATGGCAACATCACAAGTCTGAAAATATTGTACGCGTTATCTTTAAGGCTCACTTTTTCTAAAACATCTCAGTGAAATATGCAAAACCTGCTACTGCAGAAGCAGTACCAGGCAGACAGAGCCCATCTCCCATGAGGCTGCACTTGCAGGAGGCAAAGGCTGCTCCGCCCAAGCTCAGGGTGCACAAATAAATTCTTACTGATTCCTACATAATGTATTAGTCCCATTAAAAATTAAGTCCTGAGATTCACTAAATAAAATTCTTAGTTTTTGCTACTGAAAATAAAAGTGACAAAACACTGGGTTAGGGTAATATATTACTGAGCTGCATGTTATGTGTTTATTTCCAAAGTAGAAAATGTTAAAAATTCCTCTTAGGAAAGTTCAGAAGATGAGTCATAGTTTTATGTTATTTGTATTAGCATACATGTGTAGTATATAATGTGCTCATTCCTTGTATGGAAGGGGTGTGTGTGTGTACACAATGCTTTTTACATTTAAAAAAAAAAATTGGTATTTTTGATACAGGGTCTCACTCTGGAGTTCAGGCTGGCTTTAGCTTACTTTGTAGGCCAGGCTTGATCTTGCAATGATCCTCCTGCCTCAGTGCTGGGATCACAGGTGTTCCCCCCACCACACACACCGACGTCATGCATCTTACCCTCTTTCATCTCCTGGCCCTCCTCTCTCTCCCCTTCCCTCCTCTCATGACCCCTCCCCTTTTTTTGGACATGTTTGCAGTACACGATGTTCCTGTTCCTCACCATTTTTTTTTTATACAAGATAATTTATGGCACCAGATATTTATTTTCTCAAATTCCTCAGGGAGAAAAGAAAACTATGAAAAATGTGTCTGTGGTTAGGACAGAAAAGTACATCCTCCGGTCAGGGGACAAGGATTACAAAGTACCATGGTGAGACGTGCATATGACAAAAAGGGAGGTGGTCAGAGCAGCGGGGTTAACAGGGTTGCTGCTCCAGGCCTCAGACAGTGGGCTGGGGGTGGGCAGCCTTCAACATCACTCAGTGACTCCCCAGCCCCATTGGCCAGGGAGGCAGGGGAAGCCCAGCGAGCCTCCTTCCTCTGTGGAATCTGGTGCTAGCCACAGCCTGCTTTCACAGGCCAGTCCGGTACAGTACAATGTGCTTGAGCACACTGAGGACACAGGAGGAGGTAGAAATTAGTTCCTGGGAGCATGCAGATTATTGTCTTCCTCAAATGCTTTTTAAAGCTATTATCCTTACGGAATTACAGTACCCATGGAGAAGCAGCAAACTAATAAATTCCAAAAGAAAGGATGTTAAAGAGCATCTGTTTCCTATGACAACCTCAGATTAGAACTTTCTTTGGGATTGTTACGGTATATGTCTAATTATTCCCCCAAAGCCTCATGGGAGTTTGTGATTTAATCCATGATCCAGTGCTGGGATTATGGGTGTGAGTGCTACACCTAGCCTGGAGCCCACAGCCTGAATGGAACACAAGCAAGACAGACTTCCTCTCAATTGCTGTTGTTTCTCCCATTTACTCTTGCTCTTGGCTGTTTTCTGATGCCATGAACTGCTGCCCTCTGTCACGTGCTGCTCTGCTTCGGAGCCAGCCAAATATGGACAGAAACTCCACAACTGTAATTTGAATAAACCTTTCCTCCCTGTTTTGGGTGTCAGTTATTCTGTCCCAGCAATAAGAGAAGGGTAACTGAGGTAGTGAATTTTTTTTAAAAAGTACACATTGGGTCAGGTGTGGTCATGCAGTGCATGCCTATAAGCTCAACACTTGGGAGGCTGAGGCAGGAGGACTGCAATTTTGAGTCCCATTTGGACAACTGAATGAGATCCTGTTTCAAAACAAAAAGCTAAAACAGGCATGGGAGGGTAGCTCAGTGGTAGGGAATGCTCACACATGCACACAAGGTACATCTCAGTGTACCTTGATAAGTTTCTAGAAATTTGGCAATCATTTGGTATAATTTATCATCAGTATCACCTAATATTAAAATGATTGGTTCACACGAAGGACAGGATGCTGGGTGTGGTGGTGCATAACTGTAGCCCCAGCATGCAGGAGGCTGAAGCAGGAGGATTGATGTGAGTTGGAGACTCGCTCAGGCTACATAAGTGAGTTCAAGGCAGCTTACACTACACAGTGAGACCATATCTGAAGCACACAAAAATCAGAACAAGGCAAAAATCCGCCAACAAAACCAAATGAGGGGTAGGATATTAGAAAAATAACTGACTCCTGTAGTCAATCAACAACTGAATCAACGAATCTCCAAGTTCAATAAGTTTGAAATTGCTTATTGCAGATGTCATTAGAAACTGGGAAAACTGAGCTACTTTTTGACAAAGATTCTTTGATCCTTTAGTGCTGTATAAAGAGTGGGGGCTCTGGGATGTTTTGCTGATGCAATAATGTCACATAATGGCAGAGAGCAGGGACACCTACTGCATGTTAGAGACCCAATGACCCGACGATCAATGATGGAGGTAAGCATGCTCACCGTGCACTGGGCAGTACCCTGATGGCTTCACAGGCAGTCGCTTACTATTTATAGCCAACTACCAATTATCCTTATCTCACAGGCCTTATTTAGAAAAGAAGTTTGCAGCTTGCTGAGGAGCCAGCACGCAGGAGCCTGGCTGCATTGCCGTGCAGCCCAGCCCCCTCCCTTCCAGCTCATCTGTAAAAGAGGGGTAACTGTGGAATCTACCTTGCAGGATTGCTTGGGAGGTTTAGGCACAGGAACAAAAAGAGTTCAGAAGAGAGGCCAGTGTGTCTGGAGTGCTCAGTGCTCACGCTCAGTGCTACTGTAAGAAAAAGAATATGTCGTGTAGGAGAGCTACTTGCCCAAGGCAGTGCGGTCTTCTTAACTCATGTTATGCTTCCTTCTGGGTGCCAGGAATGCATGCATGTGTGTGCATGTGTGTGCCTGTGTGTGCTTTCTGGTGTGGAGGATCAAGCCTAGGGTCTTGTGTATGCTAGGCAAGTATCTAACAATGAGCTATGCTGTCAGTCTACCTAGTTGATTTTTTATTTTGTATTCCAGCCTCATGACAAACTCCTATCTCCATTTTAGAGACATAAAAACAATGCATGCCAGGCAGTTCTTAGCACAGCAGGGACACCACAGTGACAAAGAGGCGGGTACTGCCATTGGAGCTCACAGGTTCACATCCCTAAAGATACCTGCTTGAAGGCAGACACTGTGCGGGAATGCAAACCTACAACTGAACACTCTCTTCACCCTGTCCATACGTCACAGCAAGCATAAATCAGGGAGAAAAGCAAGCAAGAAGCCAATGGGCGAGGAGAGACTCTGTTCCTTGGTATGGGGGGCAGGTAGGGGCCTGTGCACAACAAGGTGCACTGGACACAGTGGCCACCCTAACCCTCTTTATACCTAAAGTTTCCAACAGCCCAGGAGCAGTTCTTCCCACAGTAATATATTTTATCATGCACCAACCAGAGGAATGAGAGGAGGTCCCCTTAAATTGCTTAAAATGCATTGCAGGGCAGAATGCAGTCATCTGAAACATGGTAGAGTCTGGCATATAGAGGCTTAATAAATTATGTACATGAAACATCAAACATATAAATTGTATGTGTAAATTATATGCTATGGACATGTCCACAAGCATACACACACATTTATTTCTTATTCTGTTCCACAATTTGATGACAAAATTCTGAAAGTTATCTTTAAATTTACCTCACCTGACTAGAACTGTTGATCATACCTAGGGTGTTCAGATAGGTGGAACTGGGAAATCACAGGGGTACTCGTATGTGGAGGCAGATCGAGCTGCCTCACGAACAGCACTGGAGCAACGGTTGCTTTCCTTCCTACAGAGCCATGGCCTATGCCACTAACAATAATTCCCTGAGACCTTGGCTCTTGACTTTCCAGTGCTAAACTATAATTACTCATGGACTAGATTCATGGTTTCATTCTTCTGCACATCCTAGAGGTGGATGGTTATGTTATTGTTGCAGAATAAAATCTCCAAATCCCAAAGAGTAGGATCTGTGGATCCTTTTGAGAAATAAAGCTGCAGTCCACAGGTTTTTGCTCACATGGTAAAAGTTCAAAACAAGAGATAATAGTGTAAGCTTTGAAACATACCACCGATAGGCCAATGTTTAAGAAATCTTTGAGAAAGTAGAAAATACACAGAGTAGGGGAAGTCTCCGTGCAAGGTTAAAGTACAATTTCAAGAGAATCTATAAATTGTAGCATCTTTAGTGTCACACCAGCAAAACAATATTTATTTGTTAAAACATTACAATCCTCTCCCTCTGTACCCTTCCTCTTTGTGGTGGTGATACTAGGAATCTAACACAAGCACTGAGCTACATCCCCAACCCTTTTAAACTTTTTAAATTTCATGTGAAGGCAAGATCTTGCTAAGTCTCTAAGTTGCCTAAGCTGGGCTCCAACCCCTTTTGCCTTAGTGTCCCACTAAGATGTGAGCCATCATGCCTAGCTACCATGTGCAATCTTTTATTGATTTATTCTTTTTAAGTTTGTAATTAGTACAGAGTCTACAGGGTCTCACTACACAGATTGGACTCATCGTGATTCTCCTGTATTCAGCCTCCCAAGTGCTGGGATTACAGGTGTATGCCACCATGCCCAGTCTCAATCGCTGGCACAGCATGTGGAGCCGGGGATCAAACCCGTGTTCCTGCATCTGCCTAAGCAGGTGCCTAAATTTGCTGAGCTATCTTGTTGACCCTCATGTGCAATCTTGACTGAGAAAGTTTATGTGATTATTTGGACCAGAACTAACAAGATAAAGCACAACAGGTCAAGCAGGCTGTTATGGTTTGTGTCTAGTTGTCCCCACAAAGCCTCATGGCATCATGGGGTGGAATTCTAGTTTGTGATTAATTTATGATCCACTGGGATTATGGGTATGAGTGCTGCTGGGATTATGGCTGTGGGTACTACCCAGCCTGAGGCGGACAGCCTGAATGCAACATAAGGGAGAAAGACTTGCTCTCTGTTGACACTGCTGCTGTTGCTCCTCCCTTTTGCTCTTTCTTTTTCTCTGTCTTCCACCACCATGAACTGCTGACCTCTGTGATGTGCCAGTCTGTCTTGGAGCCAGAATGAAACCTCTAGTAACTGTGAGCTAAATAAACCTTTCCTTCCTTCATTCTGAGTGTTGGGTACTTGTCCCAGCGATGAGAGAACAGTAACAGACACAGGCCAAGAAGCTTCAGATGCTCCACTTTTACATGTAGTTAACAGGAAACAGTATGAGCATGTCCAAAGTACTTGTGCCACAATACTATTTGGAGGTTACATTGTCACTCACAGCCCATCTATGCCATGATTAGGTATCAGGGGACAGCATGGAGTCCTTGGAAAGTGAAGCATCCTGCCACCAGTCTAATCAACCTCAGCTGCTGGTGCTGTCAGCTCTCATTCTCCTGTGCTCTGAAGGAGGCCTCTCCTAACAGTTCTTCACTTTCTGTCTTTTTTCCTCAAGGAAGTAGATTCTTTCTCACTCTCCTATCCCCAAGAACCAAACTGTATAGCAACCCCTTTTTATCTACAAGGGACACATCCCCAGATTGCCAGTGAGTGCCAGAAACCACAGATGGTACTGAATCTTCCTTATACTGTTTTTCCTGTACATATGTACCCACATCTGGGATAAACTCCATAAATAGGCAGAGTAAGAGATTAACAAAAATAAATTAGAAAAATTACAAAGACATATTAAAATAAAAGTTATATGAATGTGATCTTTCTCAAAAGTTCCTATTATAGCCTATTCACTCTTATTCTGATGATATGAGACATCCAATGTCTGTAATGAACTAAAGGGAGTTAAGTATTGTAGCAGTCACATCTATGTAAGGGTCACACAAACACAGGACTACATCACCCTGACAGCTGATGTGATAACTGAGACAATTGCTAAAGGACTGGGGGAGGGGGGGGTAGCACATACAGCATGGATATAGCATGGGCAAAGGAAATGAATGGAACCCTGGGTGGACAGGAAAGGACAGCTCCAGGTTTTTTATACTACTCAGAATGGCACAAGATTTAAAACTTATGAATTACTGAATCCTGGATTTTTCAGCTTAATATCTTCAGACAGTGTGTAACTGAAACTGCAGAAAAAAAAAAAACCTCAGATGAGGGTCCTCCTATAAACACGATTAACACTGAAGGCCCTCCTGTGGTTTACCTTGATATCAAAACTAAGCACTCTATTCCCACTGATATGACTTATTTTCTTAATTTTAAAAAATCTTTTATTTACTTATGTATTTTGTACAGGGTCTCCCTATGGAGCTTAGATTTGTAGTGATACTCCTTGCTCAGCCTCCCCAGTACTGGGATAACAGGCATGTGGCACCACCCGCCGGTTTTGGTGGCTGGCACAGTGTGCTGAGGGTTCTGGGGCCAGCACAGCATGCGGTACTGGGGATTGAACATGCATCTTTTCACTTGCCAGGCAGGCACTTAGCCTGCTAAGCTATCTTGCTTGCTGATATGACTTGTTACAGAGCCGAATGATAAAAATCTTATATGTTCTGCAAACATCCAGGTTATCCATGGCTTTCAACACAGAGAGAAATGATGGAGTCATCATACCTGAGAATCCACAGCACCTTCAGCTTCTGTTACAGGTTCGTTTTTGCCATTCTCGTCATCATCTTGCTCAAGTGCTTTAAAAAAAAAAAAAGTTAAATGTAGCATCATAAACAGTTTTGCACAGTTTTGAGTTGGCAATTTGGCAGAAAAATACGTCAGATTCATAAAATGTAAAAATTAGCATTATTGTTCAACATTTGAATAAAAAGTTAGGCTTTTCATAGCACTATGTGTTGTTCATGTAGATTATTTCATCCAGTAAATTGATGGCAGTGGGAAAATTTAATCTCAATTCTTCTTCACCTATGCCTATCCTGACATCACTGTAGCAGTACTATAAATTGCCAAGGGAAATCTGGTGGTGATAACCTTCTAGTCCCTTCAACTGAGGAAGTACCTTTTTTTTTTTTTTTTTTTTTTTTGAGATAGGGTCTTGCTATGCAGTTTGGGCTGGCCTTCAGCTTACTTTGTAGCCTAGGCTGGTCTCAAACTCAACGACCCTCCTGCTTCAGCCTCCCAAGTGCTGGGATTACAAGTGTGGGCCACCAGGGCCAGTGAGAAAGTACTGTTTAAAAGTATGATTTGCTGGCTGGCAGTGTGGATGTCATATAATACAGGAAACATAGTATCTTGCATCTCAATTCTTCGCTATATTGTTACCATGAAAAAATCCAGACTGCAGAGTCTGAATCCCTCTCTCCCTTCCCCAAAATCTCCCTATTCAAATTCTTACGGTCTTGTCCTTGCTGCTGCACTGACCTCTCCCCAGAGGCCTTGATTCAGGCTTCTTCCTTATCTAATCCAGCCTGAGCACAACCACTAAAACAATTAGTCTCAAAGAGCACAGAAACAAACGCCAGGCTTTGGCTGTGTTTTGCTTATCTTAGTAAGTCTGAATTTCTGCTCATCACTGAGGGCTTCCTCTAACCCTCTGGCTTCTGGAATTTCTATCTTGACATTGACATGCAACTACAAAACTCCAAGCAGCTGCTCCTGGCATGGTGACTGGATGGCCTTCTCTATACATGACTCACTCCTTCATTTTGACCATATCCAGCAGCTGCAGGATGATGGGCCCTGCGTTGGCCTTACTTCTCCTGTGAGATGCATCAGCTGCACAGAGTGCACATATTGCCTGAAGAAGAAATCAGTAACAACTACTAATAATAATGATTGTTGAAAAAATAAAATGAAATTAAAAGTCACCATTAAGGACCTTAAAACATTATAGGGCAATGGCAGGAGACCAACTCGGGAATGTCACTGTAGAGCTGGCTGCACTGCTGCTTCTCTGAAGCACTATTTGGGCTCAGACCTGAAGGAGAAGATGGGGCTGTGAATAGCATGAGATAGGGACACGTGACAAGCCACAAATTGACTCAGGTTTGAGCCTAAGAACATAGGGAAATCATACATGAATTCTAAGTAGTAACTGGATGATCTGATGTATCTGTTTGAAAGCTCTTTCTTGCTTTTTCGTGAAAAGCAGGCTAGGGATAAGCAAGCGGGAGCAGGGGACAGTCAGGGGATGCTGATGCTGTCTTGTCTAGGGTGACAGCGTGCAGGGCATGAGCAGGAGCATGATGGGGACTTCAGTGGTATTCAGTGTTGGTGGTTATGAGGTAACTGCAGATTAAACTCAGAGTTCTCTCACTTTAGCTTAAAACATTTTTTGAGATGAAGTCTCCCTACATTGCTAAATTACTCAGGCTGGCATCAAATTTGTAGCCCTCTTTCCTCAGTCTCCCAGAGTACTAGGATTACCAGCAGGCATCACTGTGTCTGGCTTGGACGGTCTATTTTTTTTTAGATAAAATATGCACAACTTGCCAATGACCTGGATGCAGGATGAGGGGAAAGGGACAATGAGAGGGAAACAGCAATCGATGGTGATTCATAAGCAGAATAAGTTAGGTTATTTCAGTCTCCACATCACAGTTTGTATCTAGGTGTCCCCCCAAAGCCTCAGGCACATATAGGTGGGACTTGGGGAGGTGAATGGATTGAGGGTTTGTGGTACATAGTGGGTTAGTCCACTGCTGAGGGCTAAATATGATGTGGAAAGGTGAGGCCTCTGGAAGAGGTGAGCCACTGGGGAGATGGGCCGAAGGGCCTCTCTCTCTCCTCCTCCCTTCATCCCTCTGCTTCTGCCTGCCATGAAATCAGCAACTCTCCCCTGCCAGGTCTTTCTGCCTGCTGCCCTGCCTTAGAACCAGTGGACTATCGGCTGAAATCTCTACAAACTGTCAGCTAAATAAATCTTTCCTGCTCTATATTGTGGATCTCAAGTATTGCATCCCAGCCACAAATAAAATAGCTAAGTAGCTGTTAATGGTTTGCATTTAGTTGTCCCCCAAAGCCTCATGTGGTCATGGGGTGGCTTCTGCAGTTTGTGACTGCTCTTGATCCAATGCTGGGACTGCAGGTATGAGCGCTACACCCTAGGGTGGGAAATCTGCCCTATAATGTAAGAAGGGGAGAGAGGCATGCTAGTTGCCTGGGCTGCTACCACTCGCTCTGCTCTTTGCTAGCGCCACAGACGGCTGCTCTGTGCCATGTGCCACCCTGCCTTGAAGCCAGCTGAGAATAGACTCAGACTTCCACTATCTGTGAGCTAAGCAAATTTTTCCTTCCTTCATTTTGGATATTGGATATTTTGTCCTAGCAATGGGAGAAGAACAAATGAAACAGTAGCTAAATTGTTGTATCACAGGATTTACCCTTTTTGCTCTTCTTACCAAAAACAAGCCCTTGCATACCCACCTGGCTAGGCCTGACTTCACCAGCTGTTCTCAAGGATTCAGTTGGCATTATATTGTGCCACTTTAAATATTCTGCTCTCCGTGGAACATTTTTTAGAGTATCACTCCATGTGCCTTTGCTCCTGCATGGCTTTTATGCTTGCTATGCAGTGCTTACCACAGAGGCCGCCTACAGTGCTAGGTACACAGTAGGCCAGCAAATGCTAAGTGGGAAAAACAATTCATCCCCAGGTGACCAGAATGGCACCACTTGACAACACCCACTTAAATAATAGGCTGCTTCTTTTGTAACTACTTATAGAAGGAGGAGGTAAATTCTCCTGTTAAACTCCCCAGATAAACAGGATAACGCCTACCACCTGAACATCTCTAGGCAAGGTAAGAACAGTGGAAGTGGACAGAAGTTTTTCTTGTTTTTGGCAAAAAGTTCTAGCCATGCTTCTTCAAAGGGAGTCCCCTGTTGTCACAGTTGCCCTTAGGAGGAAACTTAAGAATAAAGAAAAACATGTATGTTTTCTCTGAAAAACTAGAGGAAAGGATATAAAGGGAAAAATAAAATCTAGAGTAGCATCAGAAACTCCATTTAAAAGTGCAGTAGGCTGCAGAAACAAAGAATTACACTCACCCCATAATGCAGGAAGTCCTACCCAAAAGCATAACTATTAATACAGGAGGGCGGCTCACTTCACATGTAGACCAAGCAGACATCGGCACTCAACCTGTGCTTCATTTGAGCTTTTGATATTTAAAATTTTAATGTTGATGAAGAATGAAAAATTAATTTTTATACTCTTCTAGCCTATGAAATTCATGCTTTTGATTTGAAACAAGAATGATCTGGGTTTGTAATGGCGAAGCTTAATCACTAACTAGCTTGTCTGGTCTGGGAGCCATGCACCACAGAGGTGAGGAACTCACGGTCAACATGTTGTTTGGTTTTCTTTTAAGACAAAAGATGTTTAAATATGGGCACTTTTTTCTCAGCCAAACCTTCAATATTCAGGCCAAAGTGCAACACTGGTACTGTGTGATACATATGTGGGTTTGGGGTGGCAGTGTGGACCCTCATCTCTAGAAAGTTGGCCATGGCTGACCTATGGAACTAGGAGAGCATACTTTGGGGTAGACTTGAATGGGCCTTGGAGGAGTGGGCCTGGGTGGGTCATGGAGGAGGAGTGGGCCTGGATGCTACCCAGGGGCCCTGCTCCTTCCTCCTCGGCACGGGTTCCCCACTCTGTGTCCTCTGTGTCCCAGCTGCCACCATCTGAGCAGCTTTCCCCAGCATATTCTTGTGCTGCGCTGTGCCTGCCGCTGGTTCTCCATGGGGTGGGTGCCAGGCTCCAGGCCCCACCACGAGAAAGCTCAGTGACCAAGGAATATTGGCATTTCTTTTTGTCACTTTACTTAACAAGAACACAGAACATTAAGCAACAATAAATAATCATTTTGGGATTGAGAGTTAGTAAGTACTACATTTGAGAAGTGGTGAACACACAGAAATAGGATTAAAGGAGGAATAAAGGAGCACTTGAAGAAGACAAATGGTGTGCCCTGGAGCTCATCCATATCAGCGTGCTCCATTCATTCGTTCATTCTGCCGTGCTGGGGACTGAACGGGGCCTCAGGCCCGCTACGCAAGCGCTCTCCCACTGAACTATAACAGCCTGGAAACACTACTTTTATTGTCACATGTTTGGTGACCTCACAATATGTGGTCTGGAATTACACTTCACAGAGTGAGAATTAGAAACAGAAGCTAAGGGGCGTGGCACAGTCACCCCACAGCCTCTCTGATCTGCACAGCACAGACTCTCACAGTCTCTTGAGCTCAATACCCTGATGACAGAGTGAAGAGAGTGTCCTCTTCCAACAGACAGATATTATTTTTGTGGAACTACTGAAAAAAATCATGACTCAGAGGATACATTCTACCAGGGGTTCACATATGGCACTTCAAAACAACACTTCTGGATGTGCAAGGATCTCTGACCACCTCATGAAGTCACATGCATGAAATCCACAGTTGGATTAAAAAGGAAGTGTTCTGAGCCTTCATACAGAAATTAGTGTCGAGGAACAAATTAGCACTCAGCTTCTCTCTTCCTGCTAGCGAGGGTCATGTCCTAAGAGGAGGAGCAAGAAGTTATCTAGATTTGTGAGTTTAATTTTTCTTTTATCTGATCAAGTGAGGGTAGGACAGGAGAATGTTCCTATACAAATATTGACTCTGGGAAAATTCCCTCCAGCAGAACACGTACACAGGAATGACAGCTTCTGGGCTTATGGAGGCTACGAGCCTCTCTGCCAACATAAACCATCCCCTTATCTCTCCATGCACAGGATTGAAAAGCAAGAATCGCCCTTTGAAAATAACTTACCATAACAAAAACATGAGTATAGGATCTGTATCTTTGAATAGTGAACATAAGAGCCCATAGGAGAACCAAGAATATATGTGGATTAATCAGTACCAGTTCACAGAAGAATGTCTAGTTTAAATGCATCTATTTGCAAATTAGCCAAGATGGATCCAATGGTAGTTACAGGGGGTAATCTCCTTAGGGCTTGGCTTGAAGTCACTTTCTTCTTGCCTTGGGAAAATAAGTTTTCTCGCTCCTCACTTACTAGCAAGAGTGCTACAAAACTCTACCAGTAACTATTAATAATATTACTTTACAAAGGGAGCTGATGTTTACTTAATTACTTAATTTCTGCTGGTCAATTCTGTAAAGATAAGAACCACAGTAACAGAAAACAGTAAACATACAATGAGTAATAATGAGTGTGATGCCCTGAAGTTGGAATCATTGTTTAAAAAAAATCAACCTTTTAGCCACATTGCACCGCACACCTACAATCCCAGCAGTTAGGAGGCTGAGGTAGAAGTATCACTGTCAGTTCAAGGCCAACACAAGTTACAAAGTGAGTTCAAGGTCAATCTGAACAGCATAGTGAAAACCTGACTCAAAACAACAAAAACAAACAAAAAAGACACCAAACAAACCTAAACAAAAAGCTTACAAGCCAATGAAAAATTTATGACACACAGAAATTTAGTGTTTCAGCTTTCTATGGTAAGAAATCAGAAAATACAATTAACAAAAACAATTTCTTACATACTTTGCCAGGAACTTAAGTTTTGCCAATACTATATCATTTTCTTTTTCAGTAGTAGGAATTAATCCCAGGGCTTCTGCCATGAGTTACTGCATATCTCCCAATGTCTGAAAAAGTATTATTATTTTTGAAATAGGGCCTTACTACTTCACTAAGTAGCCCAGGCTGGACTGAACTTTGTGATGCTCTTGTCTCAGCTTCCCAGAGTGCTGAGATTCTAGGCACACACCACAATGCCAGGCTTGAGAAAGTCCTCTTACAGAGGGTCACCTGACATTCAACCTGAAGAGTTGGGTGCAGTCATCCCCATTTCACAGATGAGGAGACAGCCCAGGAAGGTGAAACACCTGCCCTGTCCTTCAGGTATCAGTGTATGCAGTATCTGTGACAGTGCCTCTCTACCTCAGCTGACAGGGACAGAATAATGCTGGCCAAACTGCATGCTACCAAATCCTTACACAAATTTTAACTAAGATTTCATTTTCTGTTGATCAAATAGAATGAAATATAAAGGAAAGATTAGAAAAAAATTAATATTAAAATGGATCACAATGAGCATCTTGCACAAATGTGAATGCAATGTGTACCCCCTTGAGCTCTTTTATGTGTTCTGTCGGTTTTGGACATGAACATGTTAGGAAAACACAGCCTGTTTCCCGGCCACAGGAGGCAGAAGGCAGCCCCTCTCCATGTAAATAATCAACTGGGTTTTTTGTACCATCCTGGAGAGGGCGAAAGGTCACGATATTTATCTTAGGAGGCCCCTCCCCAGCATGCCATGCATGCTGTGCTGCTCAGCCAGGAGCGCACTCCCAGGAGATGGCAGGGGAGGCACACATGCATGGAGCAGCAGCCCAGGAGAGCACACTTTCATTACCCACATAGAGTACACGAGCTGCCAAATGCTCAATTCCCTTGAGACTTTGTGTGTGTGTGTGTGTGTGTGTGTGTGTGTGTGTCTTAAAGAAAGAAAGAAGTAGCTACAACCTTTCACCTCATCACTGTGTTCGTTTGGCACTGAAATTTGAAATTTAGAGGCCAGTATTCACTTGTCAGTCACTCTACGTGGCATTATAACCTGGTCCGTGCAGAGCCACAGGAACTCCTCTGGGAACTCCGCCAGTCAGCCACTGCGGCTGCACTGCCCTCAGCAGTTCTCTAGGCCCCAACCTATTCCTGCTGTCAGCTGAACCTGAGGCTGTCGACTTACAACGCTCCCTTCTGTATCTTATCATCTTTTAACCCCCAACAACGCATATTTTCCCAGGGCTCTGTTCCTCTCTGTACCTCTTTCCTTGGTGATCTTATCAGTTCTCACAGTTTCAACTTTCAGGTGGGTTTTCCCCAAGTCTGTGTTCAGATGGTGGTCCTCTTTCCTGAGCCCACATCACACCTGGAACATTCTGCCGCATGCACTGCAGCACATCAGCTACGTGCCAGCTGCTGTAGTGGGTGCTGGCTGACATGCTGTCCTTGGGAAAGGGTAATATAGTTCATAGGGAGTGAGGACCCCAAGATCGGGATCACACACAGCCATCACCTTTGCCTCACTCCAGAGCCTTTCTCCTCCTGGGCTCTCTATCATTCATTAGGTCATCACCAGGCACCAAGGCTGGAAACTTCAGCATCTTCAGGCTGTCCTGCTCAGACCTCATGTCAGTCTTTCTTAAAATCCTGTCACTTCTACTTCTAGACTGCTTCTGCCCTTCTGTCACTGTCACAGCTTGTGGGCTCATTAACCTCCAGTTAGGCGACTGTCACATTTCCGCTCTCCCTCCATCCATTCTCTACCCAGCTGCCTGAGCTGCATTTCCAAAGTGCAAGTGTGATTGTGCCTATGCCTGGTGAGAGAGCCAGAGACTGATTAAGTCAACCAGGCCCCACAGCGCCATCCCCAGGTCTGTGGTGCTCTCAGGTTTAGCCCAGGAATGTGCAGCTGACAGCTCTGATACCTGTGTTAGGCTCTCTTCAGGGCTGGCCAGCGTGCAGTTCGAAGCCTCAGGTTGGCCTCAAATGTGGAAGGCAGGCCACCAGGCTCAGAATCTCTTGCTGGGCACACCTATTTGCTTATGCCTGGCCTATGATGTGCTCATTCCACTTTCACCACAGGACACTGTTCTTGTCCAACAGATTCCCCAACTTGGGTAATAATCTTTAGAAGTGAGATCCAAGCAGAATAAAATGCCAGATCCACTTGGGGGGAAGGGGTAGGGATGATGAAAAAGGCTTCAAGGAAAGCACAGATTCTGACAAATACGAAAGGGTGGGAAGGGAGGGATGGGAGGGATTAGAGGGAGGGGAGGGAGGACAGTCAAGGGGGTGAACTGACACAAACAGATGGCTGGAGGAAGGCCTGGGAACAAAGGTGGAAAAATGAGTTGGGCTTTGCTAGAGCCTGGATCTGCAATGTCATCCGAAGTTGCTCGGGAATTGGTCCCTAGCTTAGCACTACTAGACAGTGTGGGCCCTTTAGGGGGCAGGATACCTGGAATGAGGTATTTAGGGCACAGGACACCCCTTGAAAGGGATTGCAGGGCTGGCCAGATAGCTCCGCAGATTAAAGCACCTGCAGGCAGATGGAGGGGTGGGGTTTGATCCCCTGTGTGCAGTGCTGGCTTGCCCACAGGGCACCCTGAGACTGAGACTGAGACTGAGACTGAGACTGAGACTGAGACTGAGACTGAGACTGACACTAAGATGAGATAGGGCAAGGTGGTGCACATCTGTAATCCCAGCACTTGGGAGGCAGAAAACAGAAGGATCACTATGAGTCTGATCTCTGTAGTGAGACCCTGTAGACCCTGTCCTAAACACTTAAAAAAGCATCTCCTCTCCCTTGTGCTTTCTCTTCCCAGTCAGGCGATGACCAGGCTCACCGCTCAGTGTGCCCCCTGCCAAGTGCTGCCTCACCATAGGCCCAAAGCAATGGGGAAAACACAATGGACTGAAACCTCCCAAAATGTGAATCACAGCAAACCTTTCCTTTTCACAAGCTAACTAACTCAGGTATCTATTACAGCAGTGGTTCTCAACCTTTCTAATTCTGTGACCCCACAATACAGTTCCACATGTTGTGGTGACCCCAAACCAAAAAATAATTTTGGTGGCTACTTCAAAACTGTAATTTCACTACAGTTATAATTCAGAATGTAAATACCTGATATGCATTATGTATTCTCATTGCTTCAAATCAAATACAATTTAAACATAGTGATTAATCACAAAAACAATATTTAATTATATGTTGAGAAATATTTATTACTAATTCCAATAAATAACATTTCACCATGGCATAGCATGAGTTTAAATATAACAACAATTCCAAATAAATAACATTTTCCAATGGCTTTAGGTGGCCCCTGTGTTTTGGTCGTTCGACCCCCACCCCTCTGGGGGTTGAGACCCACAGGTTGAGAACTGCTGTGTTACAGTAACAGAAAGCTAACACAGGCATGGGTTACCCAGATCATAGGTATTGGGCTGAAAAGCTTGCAGCCCATTTAGTCGTGCGTGAGGTGAAGTGAGGGAGGGAAACATCACTATCATTACAATGAATGGGCACCCCTGGGAGCATGCGTGGTCTTGGCACACTACAAGCTCTGCATGCAGATCACCCGCTCACTCTTCCCTATATTTCTCTCATAAAGATTGGACTGAGGTGTGTGGTCATGGGGTTAACTTATTATTTCATACCTCTCCATGTTAACATTGTTAAATATCTGTTGCACGTATTTAGCTGGGCTAGTGAGTTTCTATCGTTAAAAGTTGCCAGTTTCAATGGTAACCCACTGCAATTATGGAACACTGGACTATGTATACAACTACTTCCTCTTAGTTCAAAAGGAAGAAATTTTTTCTTTTTTTCTTTCTTTACCAACATCGATTAGAAAATTTATCACATCTATATCCTGTGCTCTGTATAACTACTATGAGGACAACAATATGCATTGTATCAATTATTGTGAATGTACTACTAATGTGTTTTGAAACTGTCATATTATTTCTTATTAAAAGTAACAAAATTTTTTAAAACATAAATTCTGTATCAATTTTATTTCTTTTCTATTTTTTAAAGAATTTTTTATTTTTTTTTTCTTGTTTCAGAACTTTTGTTTGTTTATTTATTTATTTTTATGGCCGGCTCAGCCTGCCCTCAGGGCAGGGCTGGCAGGGTCCCTGCAGATGCCCAAGCTTTCCTAAGCAGGCGCTTTAGACCACTGAGCCATCCTGCTGGGCCCCCTTTTCTATTATTTTTAAAATAAAAAATAACTAACCCTCCCCCCAAAAAAGATGAGCACCATTTTAGGAATTTAGTAACTTACCTTTCTTTAATTATCTCATATGATTGTTTTTCTGATTCTTAAAAAATCACTTATTTAAGTTTTAAATTGACAAATTGCTGTTATAAATATTTTCTTTTTCAATTTTAAAATGTATTTAGTATAGGGCCTATAGGGTGTCACTGCACAGACCAGACTCATAGTGATCCTTCTGCTTTCAGCCTCCCAAGTGCTAGAATTATAGGCATCCGCCACCACACCTAATCTCAACTGCTGTCTTAATGTGTCCTAGGGGCAGGGCAGGCATAGCACGCTGGGGATCAAACTCTGGTCCCTGCATCTGCCTAAACAGGTGCTTTAATCTGCTGAGCTATCTGGCTGGTCCTAAATATTTTCTGATAACTTTAATGTTTAATTTTTCTGACTCATAGCTACCTTTCTGACAAACTTACCAATGAAAGAAGTAAATCGCTGGCCCGGCAGGATGGCTCAGTGGTCTAAAGTGCCTGCTTAGGAAAGCTTAGGCGGCTGCAGGGACCGCAGTTCGATCCCTGGCACCACATGCTGCACCAGCCCTGCCCTCAGAGCAGGCTGAGCTGGCCATAAAAATAAATAAATAAATAAACAAACAAAAGTTCTGAAACAAGAAAAAAAAATAAAAATAATAAAAAAAAAACAAAGAAGTAAATTGCTTACATGGATAAAAGCATGTTATCTAGGCCAAGCAACACTATTTGCATGATTTACTTTCAGAATCATCACTACTTACAAACTAGCCAGTCCACAGGGTGATGGGGCTGCTTTGGAGGCCTTGGAGATGTGCTTATACTCCCTTAGAATGTATCCTTTGGTAATCTGCATATACCTCAATGGGCACTTATACATTTCCAGTAGATGAGACAAAATTCCTTGGTCAGAGCAGGCTCTGTTTACATTTTAACAGCTATAATTCTCCATTCAGAAATGTGAGTTACATAAGGTCATATGTATGTTATCCCAGTGGGTTTCAGGTGGGCTTTGTCCTGTCCTTACCTAGTTCTAAAAGCTATTCGTGTTATTGTTTTTTCAGCAGGAAAAACTGGGCATGAAAGAAAACTGACTAGGATTACACAGCAAGTCAGTGGAGGAGGCAGTGGGGTGTTCAGTCCTGACTCCTCCTCTGCTCCAACATGCTATTCAGATTAAACTGCCCAACATTAATTGAACAGGAGCAGGGCTGTCAACAAAGGAAGCAGGAGGCTTATGGCCGACCGTCTGAGCAAGAACCAACTTGAATCTCCTACTAGGACTGCAATCTGATAATTAGAGCTGTAATGACTCATTTTTAAAATGCTTTTGCCAGCTCCTTTCCCTTCTTCTTGTCCATACCTCTTAAATCATGGATTTCTATAGCACTGATAACAAATGTTGCTGCATGAAAGAAATGTATTACTTTCACTATCACTTGGGGGCGAGTGTGCAGGGAGCATACCGCACTCACACTGCACAGGAATAACGAAGAGATTACAATCAGATGAGTTGAAGGGCCTCTGCACCCACACCCCCCAGCAGTTGCCTCCTGCTCAGCACACTCCACACTTAATGGAGGGGCTTCCACACTGAGAGGAGGGGGCTGCCTACCACAGCCCCGCTCTCCTGATTTATCCCTGCCCTTAGGCAGAGAGGATTCCATCTCCATTCTCATGTCTTTGTCTCACAGCCAAGACCCTCCAAATTTCCTTTGCTGCCACAGCTTAACAGATTTTCAGTGCTTTCTTTTGAGGAAGATTTGATGTGAGTTCAGTTAATGGAAAGGTTATTCAACAGAGAAAAATGATAATGTCACTAGAGCAGAAGGGGATCCTGTTCCAGGTGTTTTACAACATAAATATTGGCCAGGCATACAAGGAGGTAAATCAGTATTTGATTTCAGTAGCCTGTTTCTATTCCTATACTGAACCAGAAATGGATCGGAAAAAAAATTATGTTAACACAAAGATGGCTTTTACAGTATCCAACTGAAGTCTCCCCCCCCCCCCCAACCAAAATCTTTGTGAACAAAAATCAAGTTAACCTTACTCACAGTACCTGCGGGAAGGTACAATGCTTTTGTTTTTGTCAAAGCTATGTTCTGGTAATGGGACAGACCTAGGCCAGTCTGCAGCAACCACATGGTGCAAGTTTTGAGGAGCGGCGATTCTCAGATGTGATACAGTGTCCATCCATCTGAAAAGATCCCAGTGCACTTCACCACTTTACACAATTTCTGTCAAGAATTAGATTTTGAAAGACTTAGCTAGTAGAAAAAGAAAATGACTGGTGAGCCCAGCAGTGCCCGCATGAAGCTATGTGCTTTGTGCCATCATTGAGCTGCTCCAACAAGCCCCAGAGGCAGGCGCCTCTAGCTCCATTTCACAGAGTAAGAAAATGAGCCTGTGGAAGCCACTAACTCACAGCAAGCAGCTGAGCTAGGACCGAATCTGTCTTTTGATTTGCTTCTCATAGCTATTCAGTTCTGCCCCAGGTACTGTAAGCTGGATACAAACCAGGTCGTAGCTACATGGAACACTCCTACAAAGTAAGGCCTTATTATAGTACACAACCTACATTTTAGAAGCCATACTTTTTTTTTTTTTTTTTTTTTTTAGTGGGGGGAAGGGTCTACAGAGTATTCAGGGTCTTACTACTAGATCAGACTCACAGTGGTCCACCTGTTTATAGCTTCTCAAGTGCTGAGATTACAGGCTGGCGTCACCATGCCCAGTCTCAATTGCAATCTCATCGTGCCCAGGGGGTGGGGCCAGCATGGCAGGCACTGCAGGCCTAGGAATCAAACCCTGAGCCCCTGTACCTGCTTGCAGGTGCTTTAATCTGCTGAGCTATTTGGCCAGCCCTAAGTTTTTGTTTCTAAACTCAGTAATTCCACTGCTAAACCTTCCCATTGACAGAACGGTGGAAGCCTTTCCTTTAAAAGGTACTACAACAATTCTCTGAGTCCCTGCATTTGTAAATACAAGCAATGATATCATATATCCCACTGGATGAAAGAATTAATGAGCAGGAGGGTGCAGTTTATTTTTCCCTGAGTTGCTCTTCTATATTGCTTATATACAGATGTCACCCCCAAAGTCTCAGGCATTTATGCTAGCAGCCCATAGTCCCCATCTGGACCTGCTAGGAAAAGCACCAAGACAATGCCTCCCACCGCCCCTCTACAATAAGAAGGCTTCTTAACTAGGGAGCTTCTGATGATCCCGTTTCCCTTAATCCTGCATCTACCTCACAGCAGGGTAGGGAAGCTTACTTTTTTACTCATCTATAATAAATCTATGTTTACCATACAGATCTTCCTCACTTAACTGACCTTTTAATGATTATTCAGACTTACAGCTGAGGTGTGCTATTTATGAACTGATGCTCACACTTTCCACCCCTTTTCTGTGCCTCTTGCTTTGGCTCAATGTCTAAACAATATTATGGTTTGCTATTTTGATGCAGAAGGAGTGATTTGGGAGCATGGTCCTATGAGACCTGTTGATCACTTATGGTATAGGCAGAATTGCTGTGGCACAGAGCCAGAAAAATTAATCTGAGCTTTTTTCATTAGGCTTACTTCTAAGGATTATCGGGCTCCAACATTTCTTCATGAATCATAAAACTGACTCCTTTGATGGTGCAGGCTCAGATATAAACAAACACTTCAGAAGTGAAGTTACCTTTGAAACATCTTGATATGTAGAAATATCTCATAGCAGATGGTCACTCATGTTTTCTCAAGAGTTATATACACACTTCCAAATCACAGGAAAGAATTAATTATCACTGTGATTCTGGGCTCTGTGTTTGTTTCATGTGTTTAATTTCTGTCTTGCACCCCAGGCTAGTAGTTCCCTTACTACACACCTTGTACATCTCTCTTGTTCTGAGATATTCACTGCCGAGGTGGACAGAGCAGTGGCTCTATTAATGCCAGTGTCCCTGTTGAGGATATTTAGCACTCATGGTGAGTTTTAGAGGGTCAAGCAGGGTCATGGCTCTGTGACATCTTATTGGTAGTACTTCAGTTTCACTGGTCCCTTGCAATGACCTGCAGAAGCTCCTTCACTAATGAGCCAAAACTGCACACTCAAAACAGAGCTTCCAGCAATATCAACTATGCTCAGTGCAACCTTGAAGAACTCATGGAAGCTGCTAAGACTCCAGGAAAGGGCATGTGGTGAAGCAGAGGAAGAGGTGTTTTACTGACTTGTTAAAGATCAGTGATACTTCTGTATCATTGCATTTGCTTTTCAATCATGATTACTGATGAATGCATTCTACATCACTGCTCTATCATAAAATATCCTGGATTTTCTGGATAATTTTCATCTCTGCCTTATCTGACATGTGAAGAATCAATGTTCCCTGAGCCCAGCTGATGTGATGATGTGTTGGTGGCTGCTGTACTTCATTTTAAAGGTTATTGAGGAGCATATGCTCTCAATAAAAACAAATCATTTGCATTGACATAATATGTTATTAATAGTCCTAATGTATTTTTTATTTTTATTTTTTACATTTTTGGTGGTGCTGAGGATCAAACCCAAGGCCTTGTGCACGCACAGCAAGAATTCTAACACTAAGCCACATCCTCAACCCCTGATGGCCCTCATTTAAATACCTACCTGTTTAATGACTGTTGTGGCTTAAGGCCCATCTTTTTGTGGGGAGGTGGGTACAGTTTTGTACATTTTGTTGGTGCTAGAAAAACTGGCTTTCTACATACTAAAGACTAAAACTAGACCTAAGTCTGTCATTATGCACTAAAGGTAAAATGAATCAAAGATCTAAATATTAAAACAGAAATGCTAAATCTACTAGAAGAGAAAGTAGGGGTAGGTAGAGAGTTCCTAAACAAAAATAAAAGTGCATGGAAAATACTTAAAAGAATCAACAGCTAGCTGAAATCTCATTTTACTAAAAAGCTTTTGCACATCAAAAGAAATTACCAACAGAATAAAAAGAAAACCCATGAATTGGGAAAAATTATAGCCAACTGCCTCTCTGACAAAGGCCTTCTATCTAGAACATATAAGAAATTTAAAAAATCAGACCCTTAATATTCAAAGAACCAATCCAAAAATGGGCATCTGAGATAAGTATATACTCCTCAAATGAAATAATACAAATCACAAATAAATATATGAAGAAATGTTCAACATCGTTGGTGACTTGAGAGATGCTAAATAAAACAACTATGAATTTCCATCTTATCCCAGAAAGAATGGCTACCATCAAGAAGTCAACCAATAACAATTGCTGGAAGGATTGTGCAGGAAACGGAACCCTTCTCCAATGTTAGTGGGAGTGTAGACTGGTACAGCCACTGTGGAAATCAGTGTGGAGTGTTCTCAGAAAACTAGGATTAGATATCTCCTTCAACCCAGCTATTCATTCCCATTCTGGGTACTTTTCCAGAAGAACTAAAAATATATTACAGTGATATATGTGTGCTTACATTTATAGCAGCACAATTGTCATAGGTAAATCTTAAGAGTAACTCAAATGCCCAACAACTGAGAAGTAGATGAAAAAGGTATGGTATTTTTATACAGTGGATTATTACTCAACTATAAAGAAGGATAAACTTGAAGCTTATAAGTAAATGGATGCAACTAGACAGCATACTCATAAGTAAAATAAATCAGACCTGCATGTATAAATACCATATTGTCTCTCTAGTATAAAAACCTGACAAGGTACAATAGATATTATCAAAGAGAAATTATCTTTATTTATAAAGCTTCTATTGCCAATGTGATGAAATTCTCATAATTTTATTAACATTTTCATGAGGAGGGAGCTGGGGAGATAGCTCTGAGGCACAAGTGCCTCCTGGGCAAGTGCAAGGTCGTGAGTTTGAACCCCGGTCCCACAAAAAAAAAAAAAAAAAACCCAAAACAAAAAAACAAAAACAAAACAAAACAACAACAACAAAAACATTTTCATGAGGAAATATCCACTCAGCTAGAGAAATACTGAAAAGTCAGGCAATTCTTCAATAAATAAGCTTGAAGCAGAAATATGAAATGTATTATCAATTCTCTATCATTCTTGGTTCACTAGACCAAAAAATGCTCTTTAAAAAATATCAGTTCACTTCCTAAGTCTGTAGATCATAAAGACTTTGATTTGTGTTTGTCAAAGTCTGGCTTCTACACTGCCTAGGTTGAATAAGGGCTGGTTAAAATTCACTGGGGTCTCTACTTGCACTTACATGGAAGTCCATTAGAGCAAACCCAGGAATTAACACCATGAATGCGTGCTGCAGATAATTGCTATGCAAATTAAAATTGAGAACCACTGCCTTGGAGAAGCAAAATCTTACTTAGTCAAAAAGGAACTTTGATGCAGCTATTTAGAAAAAGACCTAGTATTATTTTATAATGTTTCCACAACTTTAAACAAAAATACTTTATATCAAAAGGTATTAACCTAAAATTGCATAATAAATGCCTTCACTGGCTCCAGAGTGAAAATATCATTAATCCTATACCCCACATATCAATCACTGTATGACAGCATTGAACATGGCATTTTATAATCTTTCTGAAAAAATACAAACAGCTAGGACCAGTTTGTTTAATCCACTTAAAAAATTCTCATTTATAAATTTTCAAATGTTAAGTATTTAGGTGTCATGTATGTGTTTACTGAAAACAGATCTGTTTTCTTGGCTATTTACACATTTGACTGTTAATGTGATGAATGGTGGACAACAGCTGGGTCATCTGGTCAGGACGAAGATTTCCCTTGATGGCTCTTACTTGTCAATGCAAATGATAGCAATAAATGTCCCCGGGTATCAGTTGTCTATAGATTTTCATGGAGAAAAAGTCAATGAAATGAAAGTAGTTTGGGATGGAAACTAAAGTATCTGCAATTACTATTCCTATATTGGTAAGAAACAAATAGTAACGTACAACTGAAAGACGTGAACTTCTCAGCATTCGGTGCCTTGGACACGACTTTCAAGTCTAATGTGACAGCTTAGTCATCAACCAAGCCCATGCCTCTTCTTCCTCTTAAAAAAGAAACTGAGGCTGAGGGTGATTTAGCATGGGTAACAGAGCTGGTGTAGCCAGATTTCTGACTACATCTCCAGAAGGGCTAGATGTTGACAGTTCTTTAGACTGCAGGATTTCATAACTTTGTAAAAACCATATATGGTAAGAAGTCTTCTTAAGGAATATTTTAGTACTTAAAAGAGATGATTTTCATCATCAATAGTTTTTTAAAAAAATTATGTGATTGTCTTTAATATTTCCTTAAATATTTTCATATTTAATATTTTAAAGTATCTGCAGATTGTGTTTATTGTATACCTCAGGAGCACACTGAGTACTTACCATAGAATTATAAATTCTAAAAAGCAAATTATGGACAGCCTCCCTCCCCATGCATGCATTCTCTCCCCACCACAGAAATTTATTGACATGCACAAAATGGGTATGATAGAGCCCTGTGAGCGGATGTGCACCCTGTTCGGAGCACCTGGTAACTAGCACAGTGGGCTCTCAGCCCTGCCTCCCCTTTTGTGTCCAGCTGGGAAGCTGCTCCACTCTCCAGAGTCCTAGGAACAAAGGAGCTGGTAGCCTCGGGGAGTGGCTGCCCAGTGGACAGTATATTAAAGACACCCATTAGTTGCCTCAGTCAGCTAATTAGCTCTACAAATGCAAACGCTAAATCATTAAATAAAGTGGCCCTGATTGTGTCACTGGCATCTGAGATGCTGTCAGTAATGAAGCAAGGGAGAGAACAGAGTCATTCCATAGAAAACAAAAGGCTGACCATGCTGGGGAACTGGAAAGGGACTGGACTTAATTTTTTATAGAAGTGGTGCCCTGCTGGGAAGGTTCACTGGGGGAAAAAAAAAACCTAAAACAAAAAACCCAAACCAAAACTAAAAACAAAAACCCAGGGAGGCCTCTGTGTTTATGCTTTGAAATTTAAATCAATTTAAATATAAATTGCTCTCAGTTTTTGTCATTATGAGAAAGAAATAAAATGTGGGATTTCAGGTCTCTGCAGTACAAAGGGTCACTGACTTTCATTTGACCTTGGAAGTAGAACTACTATCAAATGTTTGCACAGGACACTCTCATTCAACTCATGGAGTTGCCTTACAGAAAACATGTTCCCACAAGCTGGAATGCAAGAAGCCATTCTTAGCTTTTCACTAGAAAACTCGATCCTCGCTTTAACACCTCTTCCCCTCCTTACATCACTTCTGTTCCTACACTGTGAAAAACTGTCCCTCAAGGTTTGCCTATTGTATGAAGCATGGAATAACAAGTAGGGGTCTGAATAACACACACTCCCTGTCCTGGGCCACACAAGACCAGAAGAACCTGCTCATGTGTCATCACATAATAGGGACAAGGATCATCAGCGTCCAGTTCACCTTGCCAATATCTAATTCTCTATAAAAACAAGCTCTTGTTTAAGGTCACTGAATTACCTTTACCAACTGAGCACTATAAATATGTTCGCTAAATGATAAATAATAGTAAATACTTATTACATAACCTCACCAAAGTGCCCAACAGTGCATTTCTTAAAACCAGAGCTTCAAAAGCCTTGCATGCAGGAGTATACTCTGTGGGGGCTTTAATTATTCACCTCCTTGGCAAATCAGTTTCATTTTGTTTCTTAATGGATTTGACCCTTTGAAGGATGGAAAGAAAACATGTTGCCTTGCTTTCTAATTTACTTAATTCTAAACAATCCTCAGGGTAAAAGGAGTCCAACTTCCTATACTTGATGCACTCAGATCTCTTGCTATTCAAAAGAAATCAGGGCAAAGGGCTATAATATGCCACTGAATGGTTATTTATCATTTCAACTTAATAGTTCTAATTACAAAAGACAGTGCCACGGGATTTTTTTTTAAAGGCAATTTTCTTTGTATCCCAGTGGGAGAGTTAGGAAAAATTTACAAAGCATCTGCTGCATGCATTTTCAATTATTACTGGATTTTACCAGTGCTATTATTTCCTTGATTGTGAGAATTTTAATCTTCAAATATCCTTTAACTTTATAAGACATGAAACAGTCTTTATAAGACTGTTTGTAGGTCTTTATAAGACTGTTTCAAGACTTTTATTATGGGTTTAAGGCATTCACTGAAAAAAAAAGAAAATACAACCTGTCAACCTTTGAAATGATCACTGCTCAATAAGAACACACATTGCTAAAAGCTGGGATGTCAATGTATGAATCCGTCCAGAAGCAGGGACAAAGGACCATCTCTGGAAGTGTTAGAACAAGGAGTTATTATCATACTCAAGGAAGAGAGAGATTTTACAAACTTTAGCTATCAGCATGGTGTTAGGCAAAGCTCTTTCTTCCATGGAACACATCCCAGATCATCCATCACTCAGCAAGACAGGAGTGTTGTGCTGATTATTTTAGGGGAAAACACAAGCTCCTTCTCTTCTGGTGTCTGACACATGCTAAGGCACATGTTCCGTAAGGTTGTGAGACAACTGGCAAAAGCCTGTGCAGGCCACAGACGAGCGTGGTGGACACTGGTGGGGCCTGCATTCAGGAGGTGGCAAAGGAAAGGAAAAGGACAAAACAAGCTATGTGGAAAAAGCAATTCTAAGAATATACAGGTGCATCCTTTTGCAGACAGGCCGTGAAAGTCTTGGGGAAAATACAAGTGGTTGAAAATACCACTAGACACTAAGCAATGTCCCTTGGTTACTTGACATACAGTCCACAGGCTGGTGTTATTACAGCTCGAACTTTCACTATTAGAAGATGCATAGATTAAAAGGAAAACTAACTCCAGAGAAGATCATGATAGTTTTTTGTGTGGAGAGCACTTAAAGTTTTCAATGAAACATTATCACAAAGTATCATAAAGGTACAAGGAGCGTGGGACAGCAGTAATTATACTAGCAGATGAGCCTGCCTTTACTGGCTCTTAATTTTATTAATATCTACTCTAAAATCCTATATTTTCCTTAATATGAGGTATGTATTTATAAAAGAATCAGGGTAAAGTCAAATATGTGCTATATGAGAATTTATTAGTTAAAAACCAAAAGAATTTAGAGAACTAATATAAATGATTCTATAGGCTTAAAGAGTTTTTCTTTTAAACAGCCAAAAGGAAATACTGTATTTACCATTAAAAATTTATCAATTTCATTGCTCATGACAAGCCCCCAGACTTTTCTTTGGAATGGGCCTGCCCTGAAGTACACCATTTTCTCCCTCCCTCCCTCCCTCCCTCCCTGCCATACTTCTTTCCAATACTAGTGCTTGGACCCACAACTGAGCTACATCCCTGCAGAGTTTCACTAAATCGCCCAGTCTGGGGTCATTCTTTTGATCATCTGGCTTCGGCCTCCCAAGGTTCCGGGACAACAGGCACGTATCATTACAACTGGCTGTGACTTTTCAACTGCCCAGGACTTCAAACCTCACAGAGTAGCACTGTGGCTGGAAGCCTGGGCTCTGCTCTGCTTGCTCCCTGTGAGTTCTCTTCCCGAGGGCCCTAAGGCTCCGCGCTTCCTTTGTAAACCCTAATCCTGGTACAGTGCAAACAGCTCCTTGACTATGGCACCCTTTACCCCCTGCCAGTGTCTCTCCCTCCGCTCTCCCCATTCTACTACTTTCCCACTGTTATAGTGTGAGACATTTTCCCCTTACAACCAGATCTGTCCCCACATTTCCACTGTTGTTGGTTTTCAGTTTTTCTTCTTCTTCTTCTTCTTCTTCTTCTTCTTCTTCTTCTTCTTCTTCTTCTTCTTCTTCTTCTTCTTCTTCTTCTTCTTCTTCTTCTTCTTCTTCTTCTTCTTCTTCTTTACAGTTCTGAGTATTGAATGCAAGGCTTCTTGCATTCTAGGCAGCACTCTGCCCTTGAGATCCTCCTGCCTCAGCCTCTTGAGCTGGAATTATAGGTGTGTACTACCATATGGAACTCAACTTGTTTTTCAATCATGTACACTCTAAACACTTCTAGAATAGAATGACCCCAAGGTTGTACCTTGAGAAGATGAAATGGTGAAACTATTATTGTAATTAAATATTAAGGCTGGAAAAAAAAAAAAAAAACACTAAGTTTACCAGCATCTAAAGCATCTAAAGGCTTTCATGCAATGCAGACTGAAATTACTTACTGAAAGCCACAAAGTCATTTGTGCAAAAACAGAGCCCTGAAGGCCCTGTTGCTATTCCTAAGTTTAATATCCTACATATGCAAGTTTTAAAACACTCACTATCTATGGGCTATCTAGGCACAGAGAAATTTCAATACTGTCAAAGAAATTTACCAATATGAGACTTCCAACTGTCCAGAAATGGAAGCCCAGCATGGCACAGATGTTACATATCTAAAGACAATGGGAGATGCTGGGCTTTGGCTGTGGAGTCCCCAGAAAAGGGAGGAAACACAATTCCCAAGTCATTAACAAGCTAACATTATCAGCAGAATAGTCATGCAATGAAGCATACAAGAACAGTTCGCTAAGATTTGTTAACTATCACAAATCCTTAAACTGATCTGCATATCCACTGAGGTTAGCTCTTAGAAGAGAAAACTGTAAGGGCACATTGTATCACCTCTTAGAAAACTACAAAAAAAATTGGATTTTTTTAAACTGAGTTAGAGTTTTGTGTCATTTATAGAATCTGTGTTGGTTGGCAGTTACTTTTATTTCTGTTTGGATGCTGAACTGAAATGAAAACTTTTCCTCTATACTAATTTTCACTTCAATAACCCTCGGCAGATAAGACATAAATCTGGCATGACCACCTGAGCCCTAATTAGCAGTTTTACTGCAAGACAGAAGATAGGAGGGAAATCAATTCCTCCTGTCGGGCTCCAGATGCACCAGCTATCGCTTTAATACTTTTCTATTGTATGTGTACCACCTTCTTCTCCTTTTGCCTTTAAAAAGCTCAATGTGGTTCTCAGAAAGCAAGAAGCTGCCGGGTGTGGTGGCTCACACCTGTAATCCCAGCACTTGGGAGGCTGAGGCAGGAGGATCGCTGTGAGTTCGAGACCAGCCTGGGCTACAAAAGTGAGCTCAAAGCCAGCCTGAACTGCACAGTGAGACCCTGTCTCAAAAAGCCAAAAAAAAAAAAAAAAAAAAGCAAGAAGCTGACACCGAAAGCACCCTTCTGCAGCTGAAACTCTAATTAATGCTGTGCTTCATGGTCCTGCATTTATCACCTCCTCTGTGCACCACAATGAATCTTTTTCAGATGGCCGTTGGCTCATTTATGCATTTTATTGGTGAAAATATATGGAGATTTAAAAAGAGCAGAGGCCAGATTTGTCCTTGGTCACCACTGTGCCCTATGGCTCATCTGCTCATGGCAGGTGCCCAAGGAAGACTTGGTGAGGGAAGAGGGAGTGCCACACTCAGGAGGTGGGTGTTCCTGGCCTTGTGGTTGTTGGCTGCATCCACTCTCAACCTCAGCTCAAGCTCTGAAAATAGAGCAGGAAACAGTACTTCTAGAATTTCCATATTTGATCATTTGAACTTACTTTGTTCATTATTTTTACTCCTAGATTCCTCCCCACATTTGTTGTGGTTTGAGGGGTTGTGAAAAAGAATTGTTTTTCTGTAAAATAATTTTCATCTTGGTTTACCAATCAGAAAATATTTAATTCAAGTCAAAGACAAAATATGAATCCCAACTCTCTTTGATGTTGTTCACCCTTATTTTACAGGGCCCTAAGCAATGAAATAACATTTAGAAAATGTTATATGGATTAGATGGTTAAGACAGAGACAGAACAGTTATCACTGACAGATGTGTTTGCCATGTAGAAAATCCAAGACAGTTAAAAAAAAAAAAAAAAAAAAACTTACATTAGACACAGAAAGCAGGATTTTATACAGAAAAAAAAAAGTCAGCTAGAAGAGATGCTCAAGATTGATAAAGTTTGAAGTTTAGATGGAAGGGAAGAGCACAGAAGGGCCAGCGCAGCAATGAAGGAGAAGACTGAAGCAGGAGGCTGGTGGGACAGGATCTTAAGACTGACTATAAAGCTCCACCTGAATCAATGCCAGAAATAAACACACATGAAAACAATTAACTAATCTTTAGCAAAGAGTGAAGGCATTATAATGAAAAAAATTATCTTGCTACGTGTGGTGATGCACACCTATAATCCCAGCACTCAAGGAGGCTGAGGCAGGAAGGTGGAAAGTTTGAGCCTAGCTTGGATAACCTAGCAACTTAGTAAGACCTTGTATCAAAAATTAAAAGGAAGGAGCTCTGAGTTCAATCATTCAAGCCCCAGAACAGAAGCATGAAATACAGAGGGAAAAGTAAAGAGGGAGAAAGGGAAAGAGGGAGGGAAAGAGGGAAAGAGGGAGAGACTTTGGACATTCATTTGCAAAAATATCCAAACACAGATACAGACCTGTGCTGTTCATGCAAATGAACTCACTAAACTATGAACTTAAATGTAAAGCACAAAACGGTAAAAGTCTTAAATAACAATGTCAGATCAAACCTAAATGGTCTAGATTTGGCAACAACTTTTTACATACAACAACTAAGACATGACTCTTGAAAGAAACAACTGGTAAGTTAAAAAAAGAAACTTCAGATGCTGAAGGCACTGACAAGAGAATAAAACAACACAATGCCAGGCGTGGTGGTGCATGCTTGTAATCCCAGCACTTGGGAGGCTGAGGCAGGAGGATCAGTGTGAGTTCGAGACCAGCCTGGGCTACAAAAGTGAGCTCAAGACCAGCCTGAACTGCATAGTGAGACCCTGTCTCAAAAAGACAAAAAAAAAAAAAAAAAGGTCCATGAAAAAGACATCCCCACACATTAATCAGAGTGGTGCAAAACCCAACTATGACATCAAAGGCACACTGCTTCAGAGCAACAGGTCTCCTGCTTGCTCACTCACTATGGGAAGCAGTTTGGTAGTTCCTCACCAAATTTCATATACTCTGATGAACACTTTATCACACTTCTTGGTATTTTTTACCTGAATGAGCTGAAACTCATCTCCACACAAAAGCGGCCCTATTCATAACTGTCAAAATTTATAGCAACCAAGATGCTGTTTAGTAGGTGAGTAGAGAAACTCTGGTGCATCCAAGCGATAAAAGGAATTGAGCGCTGAAGCTGTGAAGACACAGTAGAGTCTGGGTGTGGTGGTGCACACCTGCAATCCCAGCTCAGGAGGCTGAGGACAGAGGGTCTTTGGGAGTTTGAGACCAGCCTGGGCTACAAAGTAAGTTCAAGACCAACTTGAAGCATAGAGATACTCTGTCTCAAAAAGACAAAACAAACAAAAAGATAAAAAAGAAAGGAAGGAAAGAATGAAGGGACGAAGGACAGACAGACAGACAGACAGAGAAAAAGTTAAATGCATATTACTAAGTAAAAGAAGCCAGTCTGCTATGGTTCAGATCTAAAATGATCCTCAAATCCTAATGTGATTGGAAGGTGGCTTGATTATGGGACACTGTGGCTGACCGCTGGCCACTGCAGCTTGGTTGGAGAAGGGCAGCTGAGGATGGACCTCCCTCCCTTCACTCCGCTTCCTGGATGCCAGGAGGTGAGCGCTTTCCTCCACCTGACTCTTATATCAGGCCATTTCTGCCTGGAGCCAGCAGGTCAGGCAAGGACTGAAACTTGTAAAGTGTGAGCCACCCTCAGCCTTTTTCCTCCTCTGAATGGCAGATGTTACCATTTTTTTCTGAGTGATTACTAAAGTGATTAACACAGCCTAAAAAGACCACACAGTATATAATTCTAATGATGTGACATTATGTGAAAGGTACTATTATACAGACACACAGTTTTTTTTTTTTTTTTTTTTTTTTTTTAAAAAGCCATTTGGAGGGACACTGGGGCTTGAATCCAGAGCCTCACATGCGCTAGGTGAGTCTTATCACTGAACTACATTCACAGTCTACATGGAAGATGTGTAGGGGGGCAAAACAACTTTTTTGATGATGCTATTACCACTGGGGATCCATGCCATTCCATCTTTTTCCAAGGCCACAGAATATATATAAAACCAAGAATGAGTCCTAACATAAACTATGGACTCTGAGTGGTAGCAATATGTCAACAGGCTTTATCAACTGTAAGACATGTTCCACTTGGTTTTCGATGCCCACCATGAATGACACAACACAGGCAGAGCAGCGAGCATCTGAGAACTCCCTGCATCTTGTTGTGAACCTAAATCTGCTCTAAAAACAATAAAATCTACTAAAATGGAAATTTCATAGAGACAGAGACCAAGGAAGCATTATAAAATGAGAATTATTTTTAAATGAAAACAATAAGTTATAATAGTAAGCAAACTTATAATAGTAAGCAAACCTAAGGTACCTAAAAATAGGTCAAGCAAAACCACGTGACATTTTTATGAAGAAAAGTGTATTAAATATCTGAAAGATAGCCTAGGTTCAGTTCAGTTCTATTCAATTCCCTTCTTTTCTTATTAATGGAGAGTATTTCTTATTAGCTGGAGAGTAATTCAGGATCTTCATACTGAACTATAGCCTCAACTTTTTATTTTGAAACAGAGTCCCTCTAAGTTCTTGAATTGCCCAGGGGATTACAGGTGTGCACTACTACACCTGGTTTTGGTGGCTGGCACGCTTCTATAGCTGGCACAGCATACAGCACTGGGGATCAAACTCAGGTCCTTGTGCTTGCCAGGCAGGTGGTTAGACCAATGAGCTATCTCCCCAGCCCTCAAACTTAGGACCTGCCACTTTCCAGGCAGGCACTTATGCTACCGAGCTACCTCCTTGGCTCTGTGCTCAAACTTGCCGCTCTCCTACCTTACCTCTCAGGATGTCAGAATTACAGGCAGCCACCACCATGACCAACAGCTTTGGGTACAAGCATTTATTGTCTCAAAAGAGTCCATTTAGCCAGTTGAACACATTTCTTTTCCTTTTGTGGTACACATGAGGGACCCAACCCAGAGCCATAGCAGGTCAGGCCAGCACTCTATTACTGGGCTACACCCCCAGCCCACATCAAACACACTCTTTAAAAATCTCTACAGAGCATTTCACAGAATGTGACACATTAAGTCTATGAGGAAAAGTAAAGAAAAGTAAAAAGAGATTAATCTTATTCACTCCTTCACTCATCCTGAAAGTCTTATGATAAAGCTTTGCTAACTAAAACATGATAGCATAGGCACAGATAAAGGTAAACACATCAGCAGAACAGAGTCCAGAGATAGCTCCCAGTCCCCTCTGTCCCTCCCTCTCATATGACTGAGTGACCATCATGGATGATAATCATACAGGCAGAGAATCCAATAAATATACTAGGAGTAACTGGCTTAATACAAGGAAAATATAAAATTTGATTTCCACCTCATACCACACACATAAAGGAGCTCCAGATGACTTCATGTCCTCAATGTGGAAACCACAACTGTAAGAGGCCATAGCACTAAGTGACATAAACTAGACACAGAAGGATAATATATCACATGGGTTCGCTTATGTGATAAATACAAAGCGTAAGTAAGAACAAAATGAAGGAGA
>PVJA010008698.1:46140-63499 GCA_004027025.1 Myocastor coypus
AAAAAAAAAAAAAAAAGATCTACATATAGCAATATATGTTCAGTTCCATATTTTATTTATTTATTTATTTATTTATTTTGGTCTTTTTGAGACAAGGTCTCACTATGCAGTTCAGGCTAGCCTTGAGCTTACTTTTGTAGCCCAGACTGGTCTCGAACTTGCACTGATCCTCCTGTCTTTTTGAGTCAGGGTCTCGCTATGAAGTCCAGGCTGGCCTTGAGCTCACTTTTGTAGCCCAGGCTGGTCTCAAACTTGCACTGATCCTCCTGCCTCAGACTCCCAAGTGCTGGGATTACAGGTGTGTACCACCATGCCCGGCCCATATTTTATAATGTAAAGAAAACCCTTAAAAACATGAATATAAAATCATAAATTATTTAAATACATTTTAGAGGGTTGGGGCAATAGCTCAGTGGTCTAAGCACCTGCCTGGCAAGTGCTATGGATCTGGGTTCAATCCCTACTACCACATGCTGTGCCAGCCCTGGAATCCTGGGCATACCAGGCCAGCCAACAAAACTAGGCATGGTGGCACATGCCTGTAATCCCAGAGGTGTGGAGGCTGAGTCAGTAGGCTCACTACAAGTCCCAGCACTGGGGAGGCTGAGGCAGGAGGATCGCCAAGAGTTAAGGCCAGGCTGGACTACAGAGTTGAAAGTCAGCATGAAGTGCACAGCAAGTGAGGTGCTTTCTCATGGTGCAGGGGTCCACTGGGCATCTTTTTATATTTATTTCAAGTATGCATAAATCTAAAATTATTGTAAAATCCACATATTACTATAAATGCACAGTAACAGCTGTACATCAATAGGAGAATTATCAGGAAATACCACACACACATTGATATATTAAAAATCCTTTTTCGGTGAGCATGCACTAATAATAAAGTAAGTCAAGATATTTCATTATTAAAAAGAGCACATGTGGGCCCAGCAGGATGGCTCAGTGGTCTAAAGTTCCTGCTTAGGAAAGCTTGGGCGGCTGCAGGGACCATGACTTGATCCTGGGCACCACATGCTGCGCCAGCCCTGCCCTCAGGGCAGGCTGAGCCGGCCATAAAAAAAAAAAAAAATAAACAAACAAAGTTCTGAAACAAGAAAAATAAAATAAAATAAGAAAACTCCCATTTAAAAAAAAAAAAACACATGCTATTGTATGCAATTTTATGGAGTATTTTACTATATTATTATTTTTTTAAAGAATTTTTTGTTTTACTTATTTTTTTTCTTGTTTCAGAACCTTTGTTTATTCACTCATTTTTATGGCTGGCTCAGCCCACCCTGAGGGCAAGGCTGGTGCAGCGTGTGGTGCCAGGGATCAAACCGCAGTCCCTAAAGCTGCCCAAGCTTTTCCAAGCAGGTGCTTTAGAACACTGAACCATCCTGCCAGGCTCTTTACTATATTATTAAAAAATCTTAAAAGCTGCTTAATATTCCATCACATTGGTCATTGATGTATGAGAGGAAATTTTTCTATTTTCTTATTGATTTAAAAAAATACACATTGCAAGATATTTTTTTTTCTATTGAGTCACAGCTGTATGTGTAGCTCAGGGTCATCTCAAACTAACGGTGGTCCTCCTGCCTCACCCTCTTGTGTGCTGGGATCATAGGTGTGTGCCATCATGCCCTGCCAGTAACAGCTATCTTTCCATCTTAATCTTCCCATGCATCCTTGACTACGTCCTGTGATGGGCCTCTTGTGATGCATATACCCGATCACAGTGTTAGGGACATTGGAACCGAACATCTGCTCTTGAGTATGCCCCTATCATAAGCATGTGCCTGTCAGATCACTTTACTTTGTCCAGCAGAAGTCGCCAAAGCTGGATTCATAACCCAAGTCCCACAGGTCAATTAGGTAGGAAAACAGATGTGCCAGCCTCATCTAGGGACAACAAGGCTAATAAAATCAACTGCATGCCCATTCTTCATGCAACTGTAACGCACATGGGTCCTGCTTACTCATTTTCACTTTCCATTGCATCCTTAAAGTTCAGCTCTCAGCCAAACACCCACAGCCAACCTATTCCTGTCTCATTTGACTGCCCTCAGCACTTTCACTTCTTTGCTATCCCACACGCATGGTGGGGACAATGCCTCTGCTCCAAGCCTCAGCCCCTATGAGAGGCCTTCCAGTCCCATTCTACATAAATCCACTGCTACTTCCTCTGGCCTCCTAGTCATTGCCATCCCAACTCTTACAGGCTTTAAGTTTTGTCTCTTTATCATTATAAGAAACAAGATCAGCTCTAGTAGCTTTAAGTCTAAGCCTTCCCTCTTACAATTTTTGCATTCATGTCCTTTCCTATGCTGGCCTCCACCTCTACAAATGCCCACAATCTAACATGGTTGCCAAGGAGCCCTAGTCACACTGTGCTCTCTGGTCAATACCCAGATCACGATGCTTTCAATCTGCTTTTCCTCTCCACCTTTATAACATCCAGTCTTGGTGTCCTTCAAGTTAGTAAAACCAACAAAGAAAGTAACATTAATTCAATAACTATGTGTGTTTGATTCAAAAGTAACTCAGATGTTAAAAAAAAATCTTGCAGTTCCTGATTGCATAAATAAAAACAGAATGTATGGCTGTGTTAAGACACTGCTGTTTCATATTTCTTCATTTTCTTACTAATTTGACTCAAGCCTTTTCTCTCTCTCTCTCTCTCTCTCTCTTTTCTTTCTTTCTTTCTTTCTTTTCTTTTCTTTTCTTTTCTTTCTAGTGTATTTGGTTGTTACGTGGTCTCACTATGCAGCTCAGACTTAGAGTGATCCTCCTGTTTTCAGTCTCCTCAGCGCTGGGATTATAGGTGTGCACCATGATGCCGGGATTCTGTGGTGGGCTCAGCCCACCCTGGAGGTGGGGCTGGCACAGTTTGTGAGCTAGGGATTGAGCTACGGTGCCTGCACTTGCCTAAGCTTACTTAAGCAGGTGTTTAGCCCGCTGAGCTATCTCACCAGCCCTAGTGTTTCTGCCTGAAAAGTCTTATTCCAACACATTATCCAAGGCCTTCCTTTCTGACGTTCATTCTGTTCAGCATGGTCCTCCTCTCTTTGAGCAGGGAGGAATAGCACAAGATGCCTTTTTTCTGACATTTCTTCTGTCTAAGCAACCATGTTTCTACTTCAGTGAATTATCATTTCACATTGGATTTCAGCGGTGAATTATTTTTTCTCCTTCTTTTGTGTTTCTTCCTATACTTCTGTAGATTATATCTTACAGGTATAAGGAGTCTGACCCATGTGATCATTTTGATGAAAGATGCTTGCTTTGAAATGTCTTTAAGCAAATTACTTGCAGGGAAAAATACATTGAAGTACAGAAAAGATCTGGATAGCCTTACAAAAAAACACTACAATATTCGTTTTTCTCTGTCATTATGATATACGACACAATGTGGTTTGACAGATCAGTTTCAAGGCTGCAGCGAACTACAAATATATAGTTAATTTTTCCTTGAAATCTTAAATAAATTAGAGCAAAGCAATGAAATTTTACATTAAGAATTATAACACCCTATGTTACTTTGATGGTAGGATAATGGCTTTTAAGAACACTTACACCTGTCTAATTCTACACCAAAGTGTCCTACGATCCTCAACTGCATGCTTCCAGGCAGTATGTGAAACCCTCCCCAGAGAATTATAACCTTCCTCCCATCCCATAAGAGACTACTTACCAGACTTCCTTGCTTTCAAAGCAATAACAGCTGCTAACTCTCTCTGCACCTAATAAAATATTAGAGGAAAAACCAAATTAGAAGAAGAAAAATGTAGCCGCCAAAGCAGTACTTTGTTTTTAAGCATGCAATCCAATTAGGGACTGTCGCAATGAAACCTAAGTTTCTTGGCATCTCTGTTTTATAATACAAAAACTTCTGCATAGGAATTTGCAGGCCAAAGATTCAGAAGAATCATATTGACTTCACTTTTAAAAGTCAGTTGGCAGAATGTGAATATTGTAAAATACACTAGATAGTACTCATAACTATTGGTACTAGCTCATATAGAAATTCTAGAAACACTGAGGCCAGGATTTCTGGTTTAAGTGACTCTCTGTTTAAACTCAATGAATATTTGTCACGTCTACATAAATCACTTGGGATATTATGCCCCCTAAAAGCAAATGCACCAGCTTCCTTCCAGGACAGGAGGAAGGTGAACGGCTATGGCTTTATAACAGAGAAGAACACCCCCCAGGGGCCTCCAGCGCTTCTGTGCTCTGTGCGAGCTTCGGGGCACTGTAGCTGCTTGCTGTCAGGTGGGGAAGTCTGGGCAGAAGAGGCTGGTCCTGGGAGTGTGACCTGTGGGTGCATTTGCTTCCGGGCTCCTTCCTCTCATTTCCTGACCACAGCGATATGAACAGCTTTTCTCTTGCTATGCTTTTCTGCTATGCTCTTCTGCCTTGGAGGCAGCTCATGGCAGACCAAACTGTGAGCCAAAATCAACCTCCCCTCCGTAAGTCCTAGGTGTCAGATGTATCTCTCTGTGAAAAGAGTGACTATGGCCAGAACAGGCAGGATGACCTTTGAAATCCTAAGTGTCTTAGACCCTACTTATCTTCCAAAGATTTTAGCACTTCCATGCCCTCCTGTCCACCTCATCAAGGATATGTACAGTCCTTCCTTGAAAGCATTCTCAAAGAGGAACCATAAAGAGACAAAAATTTAAAACACAGCTGCTTGCACAGATAGCATTAAAGTAATCTTTGGGAAATCTATGCTTGGTACCACATAAAAATTCCTTAATGATCAGTCTCTTTCCTTTTTAGTTTACCATATTTTTTGGTTGAGCTGTTTTAAGGAGAGGTTTATTTATTTTTTTGGTGCTGAGGACCAAACTCTGGGCTTCCAGTTTGCTAAGCAAGCATTCTACTGCTGAGCCAAGCCCCCAGCCCCTCAAGCTCTTTCCTTTTGGGTTATTTCTGAGAAGCATTTGTGTGTGTGTGTGTGTGTGTGTGTGTGTGTGTGTGTGTGTGTGTGTGTGTGTGTGTGTTTTGGTTGTCTAGAGTTGGTAGTATAGGAGATTGGGGCCAGCTGATTATATTACAGTAATGACACTTTAAAGACAGAACATGGGAGTTCAAGGTTAAGCTGCAGATTTGCTATTCAAATTAATTTAATTTATATTCATTTACTGGAAGGCAAGAGCAGCAATGCGCTAGACCCCCTGGAGACTCCACTCCGGAAGCCTTCCGGGTGGCCAGCGCTGGCATCGTACCCCAAGGAAGGCAGCTTGCCCGAGGCTGTTGTCATCCCCCCCCCCCAATCAAGAGCTTTTTACTTTAGCTGATTCTTTGATGCCCAAAGACTCTCCCAGAACAATCAAAACAATAGCAAGAAGGCAATCATTCCCTCTTGACAACCTTGAGGGTCCGGCTCACGGCTAGAAAATTTATATTTAAAGGAGTAAAAGGGCAAAAGGGACTAGGGGTCCCAAAAGGGAGGAAGGAGCATACAAAACCTTTATGAACATGTGGCAGTACACAAAAAAAGCAACAAAATTGAAGTATCAATCCTTGTCTTTAGAGCTGCTCACAGGTTTATTGTGACATCACCATCCATTCTGGAGTTTTCCTTCTTCACAGTAGTCTAAATAATTGTGTGGAAGGCAGAGATGAAGACTCTGAAGACTCCCTGGGACCCTGCCAAAGGCTTCCCATTCTCTGCTCTCCTAGGGAAGACCATACTGGGAGAACAGAGAGGCATGGGGTGGCTTGTTTACTTGGTCACAGAGAACCAAAAGCCTTCTTCTCCTTCCTGTTTTAGTCTTCTTGAAATGTGTTCCTTTCACAGGACCTCAGTGAAGTAAGTGTCAAAACACAGTGTTCAGAAAGAGGAAGGTATAGTCTTAACACTATCTACCACTATATCTTTGCAACAGTCTGGTGTGGAAAGAAAGGAGGAATGAGATGTGGAAGAAAACAATAGTGCCTTTCAAGGTGCCACAAAAGTGAGAGGTCTGCAGTGAGAAGGAAGAACAATTCCATGTTCTGTTTTGAAAGAACCTAAAGAACCTAAGCTTTTTTTTTTTTTTTTTCCACATAAAATTCATGACATACTGCATCTTCTTAGTCTTCACAGTGGGAGGGTATGTTTTATGGCAGGTGGAATGCAGTCATAGTGTAACAGTTGATTGAGAAATTCAGTTAAGAGAAGATTAATTGAACAGCTCGGCCCTTCTACACCCTAGGTTGTAAGAAGACCCACTGTAGGGCAGTTTGCCACCTGGATAGTATAAAGGGGAAATGAGGAAGGGGGGAATCTCCTGCTATTTCTTTGGAGGAACTCCATTTTTTTTGCCTTCCATAGACATCATCTCCTGAAAAGCAAACTCCTCAGCCTTCTACCGCAGACCCCTCTGCCTCCTGATATGGACTCTCAGAGAACACTGCAGAAAGCTCCAGACCTTGGCCTGAACCCTTCAGTCTCCAGGGGGCAGACGCCCTCTGCATTCTTCATCTGACTCTGTGCGTGGTCACTGTAAGCCAGTCTTATAAATCCTATACACTTCTATATCTTGTGTTACGCTGTTTCTCTAGTAAAACACTGACTGACACATATCACTTTCATATTTCTTCTTCAGGATGTAAAAGATTTTTAACACAAAAACCCCAAAGGGACCTGGGGCTTTGTGTGGAGAACTTGCTAGTATGGATGAAGCCCTGGTTGACTGCCAGCAGTGTACAAACCAACAGCAACAAAGATGGGCTATTCTCCCTACAAAGCACAGATGGGAAAGCACTGATCAAGCAAAGCCCGAACCGGGTACACACCTCCTATACGCTTACGCAGCATCTTCTCAAATCTTTACCACACTGGCAACCATATAATCACTTTTGGGTGTGTGGCTGAGGTCCGCCTTTGGGGCTGGAAGTACCACTGAGTCAGGGCCTGCTTCTTCCTCACGTTTCTCATAGGACTCGTTCAGTGACCCACATAGGTAGGTACACAGACAATACATAAGAGAGTACAGAAAGCACTGAAGGGAATGACATGGCTCAAAGTGAAGAGCACAAGGAACTTTCAAAGAGACGACAACCTGCTGCCCCAAGCTACTCCCATTAGAAATAATCAAAACATGCTAGAAGGACTCCAAATGCCCTTATCAAAAGTTTTAAGGTTTATACTGAAAAAACAAAAACTTCAGCCACTTCCTAAATAGAGGCTAACATTTTCTGCCCACGCTAAGACATGCTGGCCTTGGAAAAGCAGTGCTGCCCTGCAACACTGTCAAGACTTCATGCAGGGGGCAAGGAGCTAGCTAAGTTTAAAACAACAACAATGACAAAAAGAAAAAAAAAAAACCTTTATTTATTTATTTATTTTGGGGGGGATACCAGGGATCAAACTTGGCATCTTCCGCCAGCCAGCTAGCTGCTTATGCCCCTGAGATATCTCTCCTGGCTTAGAATTGGCTGAGCTCTGAAATCCACTTTTCAAGAAACACTGAGCAAGAGAATCTCACAGTCACACACTGCTAGATTGCTGGTGAGCTACCCAGGAGTCTTACAGAACACTGATCATTTTCTTCTACACCTACTTCGATTGCCAGTTAAGCCTGGTTTCTCTCACTGTGCCGACAACAGGACCCCCTCTCCTCAGGGTGGGCTTATGAAGTGTGTACGAGCACCACGGACCACATTCTGACATGGGCTACTGTTTTTATGTTATGGGGAAACTGGGCCACTGCCTCAGTAATCAGAAGAAACTTAAAGTATTACCTTGGCTTTCCCTTCCGTAACCTTTTCTTACTATGATCTACCACTCTTCTCTTAACCCCGTGCAGCTAGCGGCATTTCAGATTCAACATTTGTGCATCTCACAAAGTCTTCCTTTCCTTTTTGCCTTTTTACAAAGTCATCCTTTCTACATCACACGGTCAGCGAAATCTAGAGCAGCTACTTGTCAGACATAATAATATTTTGGTGGTGAAATACACAATTATTCACACAAATGGGACCAAGGAAGACTAGACAAAGCCTCTGGTATTGACACCACATATGCTCAATTTTGGTTAATTTTTCCACCAAGAAAGTTACAAAAACCTTGTTTTTTAGAGCTTTTGTATTTCAGAATTGTGAACTGGAATTATAAACCTCTGCTGTGAGGCACAGCAGCACACGTCTGAAATCTCAGCGCTCTGGAGGCTAAGGCAGAAGGGTCACCGTGTGTTTAAAGCCAGCCTGGGAGTTCAAGATCAGCCTGATTACACAGTGAGACCCTACCTCAAAAGCAAAGAACAAACCCTTGGCTAAGTTTATATTGAAATTTCTCTCCTTTATTTTTTTCATGTCCAATAGCTAGAGAATTACTTTTGTCTATTAAGGGAAATGTTCTTTTAACAGCTTTAATTTTCATTTATTTCAGTTCATACCTGTCTGTGTATTAGAATCACTTGGCAGGCTCCACAGATCACTAATCCACCAGCCCTGATGAAATCAGCCTCTCAGGGCGAGGCACAGGAATCTGCTCTTCCCTGGCCTCCCACGGCTTCCAGGATGCAGCCAGGCCTGTGATGAGCCATACTCGCTTTTCTGGGGCTCCACATTTCAATCTTATGCTCACCTTGTCTGACAATCAATCTTTACTTTTTCTTTTGCTCTAATTTAATTCATTTGTAAAGGAACACGGCCTTTGCTGTGTCTTAGAGATAAAATTATGCCATAATCCAATCAAATGAGTAGATTTACTTACTGTATCAGCAGGTTGACAGACTCAAGTATGTGGAAAATTGCAAGGAAGCTTCTTACAAACCTTCAATTTTAATTTAAATATAGTTTACTCAATATAGAAAAAAACCTGTATAATTCAAGCCACATGCATAAGGCTTCTTTGCCTCTGTGAAGGACTACTAAGATGTAACCCCCCAATGTTTCCCTCTCCTGATTACCACTCAGAAGCTAGAGTCAGAAACATGCTGAAATGTTTTGGTTTTCTGTCTTAATAGTGTTGATCACCAAAATGCCCTGAAAATCAGCACGAGTCACAGCCACTCTTATTTGAACATTCTGTCTTCTTTATTTCCCTGCCACTTTAATGATGTCTTCAGCTTGCAAACCCAAGTGCTCACAAAGCCATTTCGTATCAACAGCTAAGACTCAGAAGGCAATAGTAAGTGTCAAATGAAAACTCTAAATGCCAGGAGCCTCTAGTGGGACAGATTAACTGAGACGACAGGAGCAGGCTGCCTGGACTAACAGACCTTAAATAAAGCACAGAACCAGATAGAAAGTCAAAGAAGGTCATTCTGAGAGGACAGGCTTAGCCCTGCAAAGGTCAGAGCTAACCAAATTGTCCTTACATGCTAATTTTAAGTAAAAGTAATTTATGAACTTCTTAAGAGCTTTCAGTAAATTTAGACACATTTAAATTTTGATAACCATGGTAGAAATGCTTTGCAAACACAGAGCCCATTTTCTCGGTATCTTGAATATAAGAAGAAACATAATCTGGTTTTCTTCTATGCTTTATATCCAAACACTAAAATTTTAAACCACTATAAGACCTTAAGTCACCTTGGATTTTAAGAATTCTAGAAAGAAAATTAATATGTTTCTAATCAGTGTCCTTTGATGTTGGGAGCAGCTGTAGGTAGAGATGGATCACACACATGCAGGGCTGGAGCAAGGCCAGTCCTGAGAACAGAGAGGGCTGAGGCAAACCCTGTGAACAAGCTGCTCTGGCTCCAGAACACTCAAGCAAACAGGTTGTTGGCAGAGGGGTGTCACATGACTCCAACCTTTCCAGTGTATAAATTCATGTGCTAGGGCTGGGGAGATAGCCCTACAGCATAAGCATCTGCCTGGCAAGTGCAAGATCAAAGTTTGATCTCCGGGATTGCATGCCATGCTAGCCCTGGGATGGGCGTGGTGACACATCCCTATAATCCCAGCTCTGGGAAGACTGAGACAGGAGGATCACTACAAGTCTGAACTGCATAGTAAGACTCTGTATCAACAAAAATGAATGAATGAGTGAACGAATGAATGTGCTGCAGCTGTTGAGCAGTCCTCTTTCTCCCATCGGAAGAGGCTCCACCTGGCCTCAGCTTTCCACATTCTGACTCTTGTCTTTACTTCTTCATCCTCTACTGTCCTTGACCCTGAGAGTTTTGAGAGTTGCTCTGATGAACCACTTTTTTATTTTTTTAAACTACGGGGCCTACAGACTCTCACTATACAAATTGACTTACAGTGATTCTTCTGGTTTTAGCCTCCCAAGGGCTGGGATCACAGGTGCATGCTAGCATGCCCAGTCTCAACTGCCCTCTGAGCATGCCCCAGGGGCAGGACCTACATGGCACCCTGTAGATCAACTCTGGTCCCTGTGCCTGCCTCAACAGATGCTTTAGTCTGCTGAGTTATCTGGCTAGTCCATGGATGCAGCACTTTTATACAAGACACAAACGGATCAACAATGGTGGCCAGACTTTCTCCTATGAAGAAGTATGCCTCAGCTGGCTAACAAGTTTCTTTGTTTTCGAGAGCCCTGCCTTCCTATGAGCAAGTTCATTATTTTATTCTGAAGAGAAAACACTGCCACAGTTCTGACATGAGGGTAAGCTTATGATTGATTACCTTTTAATGCCAACAAGTAGAAAACAAGAAAGCTATACTTCTCTCTCTAAATAATACTTTCCTTCACTAATAGTTTATTATATCACTGTTTTCCCAATATTTTTTGTTACATTAAAGAGGTGTTTGTTAAAGATGTTGGGATGAGAAAATACACCTTTGCTTACTCAACGGTTTCAATGGCAGTTAGGGATATGCAAGAATCTCTTACCTAGACTATTTTGGTGAATGTGGACAGTTATGGCTACTAATTTTATTATCACTAAGAGAGGCCATTCTTAGACATAGTTGTTCTTCAGAGAATGAAATATATATGGGAGTGGCCTTAAACCAACAAAAAGAACTGGAGCTAAGTCCTACCCTGGTGTTTTAAAGAGTCTATTATTTAAGTCTTAACCATATATTACTTCAATTGACAGAGACTCACATTAAAAAAAGGCTTAATAATAGTCGATCACAAGCACAGAATGACTTCACAATGGAGATAGGATTACCAAGAATGGATAATAATGCTTCTAGGAATATTACTAGAGGAATGATATTCAGGTTACAAAACTAACAGAGTCCAGCAGTTAGTCTATTTGTTTGGTATCCATCTTGCTGAGGCTCAAGAGGAATACAGAATATCTATATGAAGACAACAAGGAGACAGTCACCTCCTGGGAGCTAAAGTTTATGAACAAAGAGATCTTTATGTACCTTGTTCTCTTTACACAATTTGATAATGTTAGCCCTTTTTTCCTTTTTAACCATGGGATTTCATGACATTATAGGCTCCAGGCTTTTATTTTACTTCTCTGGCTACTACTTCTTTTTCCCAAGGCTCCTCTTATTTTCCATCTATTTTTAAGATGTGGTGTTGTGTTCCTTAGTGATATTCTCAGTCCGCAGTACCGGGAGTTGAGCCCAGGGTCTAGGCACTGAGTGGTATGCCCAGTACCTTTTTATCTTGATGCAGTGTCTGGATAAGTTGGTAAGTTGTCCAGGCTTGCTTTGAACTTCAGATCCTCTTGCATCAGCATCCAGAGTGGTGGGAATATGGGGGTGCACCACCCCTGACTCACTTAGCACTCTTGACTTTTTTTTCCCCTTTCACTCAATAATATCTGTGTATTTAGATTTCCTGGGTAGTACAGCACTGTATCCATCTACCTTTTGGAACTGAAAATCTGACCATTTGCTCAAACTTAACACTTTTGAAGGTAAAGTCTCTTTTATATCACTCACCTCTACCTTAAAACTCTACTCCATATTTTATATACCTGGCCAATGAATGGTACCACCATACATTTCATGGTTTCAGGGCAGGAAGTATGGTATCTCTGGTTGAACTCAAATGACCACCTTTTCCCACTCAATCACCACCTCAAATTTACCTCTCTTCATCCCACATCATATTTTTAAAAAAATTTATTTGGTACAGAGTCTCGCTATGCAGCTTGGACACATATTGATCCTCCTGTCTTAGTACTGTTATTACAGGCATGCACCACCATGCCAGGTTTGAGCAGCTGGCACAGTGTGTCCAGGGTTCCAGAGCTGGCATGGCATGCAGTGCTGGGGATCAAACCTAGGTCCTTGCATTTGCCAGGCAGGCACTTAGACTGTTAGCTGTCTCTCCAGTCCCCCCATATCATTCTATACTAAACTAACAATTTTATAATATCACATCTCTACCAGAAAACTCTTCAAAGACTTCCTTCTCCATGACATGGAGTCCAGTGTTTAGCATATCTAGTACTATTCTTCAAATCCAACAAATAAATAATTCATGTTTTAGTCAATAGAATACATACTGGAAGTTTCTCTGAATGGATTGCTCCTGGTGTTTTTTTTTTTTTGTTTGTTTGTTTGTTTTGTTTTTTTTAACCTGGAATCCCTCTCTGCCTCCAGTCATGTGTGGCTATTACTTGCTTGTCCTCAAGGTCCCCTATTAGTTGCCATCTTCTCCTCAGTGTCACCCCCCTCCCCGACTGAGTAAAGTCCCAGAGCTATGGCTATCCTCTGGAGAAATCTCCTCTTTAACTGGGATATCCCTCATGGGACTTTTTTTTTTTTTTTTTTTTTTTTTTTTGGTGGAACCAGGGATTGAACTCAGGTCTTACACTTGCCAGGCAAGCACTTATTCTACTGAGCTATCTCCCCAGCTCCTTGTTGGACTTTTGATGGACCCTATGTTCACCACTTTCCCTTTGCCTCTGGCATCACTATGCATACATATTTTTGTGATAAAAAAAACACAAGTGTCTTCAGTTGCTTTGCAGAAGTCTTGAAGTGAGCATGATCATCAACTGCAAATATTTGAAGGGGGGGGACTGAAATTCTGATTGATTCACAAGAGTTGCAAAAGGCATAGTTTAGTTCAAGCAACATCCCACTACGTTAGATTCAAGAGGTGGAATTTATGTGGGAAAGTGAATATCAGAGGTATCCAGGCCATTGAATGGTCCTGTAGATTTGTTTTATGAATATTTAATTCCCCAATTACCTCACTACCACCCCAAAGGGGGGTGTTCATGTCACAACAGGAGAAGTAGTGACATCTGTCAGCCTACATACAAAGAACCAATGGTTTTATGGATGTCTAAGCCACTTGACAGTTACAGGTGATGCCAACTTCAACAAACAAATGAAAAATACTTGTTGGAAGTCATCTCTTGCTGTGAAAAATATATGAACTTTATACAAAGAAAAGAAAGAACTTTGAACATGCACAGAACAGGAGAAGTGACAGAAATTTGAAAGCAACAGAAAAGTACAAGTTAGTAACATGAACATCTTATCAAAAGAACAGATATATCAAGAACAGATATATCCACTTCTTTGGTATACACAGCTGCTGTCATCTTTGAGATGATGATTTCTTTTTGTGATTTCACCAAAGCCTTACTGGTAACCAACATGAACTTCCTAATAAATAAAAATTTCCTATACTGAATTTTTTTTTTTTTTTTGAGACAAAGTTCAGGTTTGCTATGCAGTTCAATGGGTCCTTAAATTCACTATGTAGCCCAGATTGGCCTTGAACTCAAAGTCATCCCCTTCACACATTATGTTTACGTCATTAAATATCTAAGTTGGATGTCTCAATTACTTTTTTCCTATTTTCTGGTAATGTTTAATTATTCTAAAAATCCATACAATAGCTGAGAAGATAGCTCAGTGGCACAGCACTTGCCTGGCAAGCAGAAGGTCGTAAGTTCCATTCCAGGTAACAAAATAAACAAACAATCAAATAAATCCATACATTATGAATAAATCTTTAATGGATTTATGTGATATAGTTTATCTAAGTATCTTCAAAGATATAATTTATTCTTGCCTCATTATGCCTTTTAATCCACATCACATATCATTCCTTACATGGAAAATGCCTTTTTCTCAATCATTGTGCCTTTGGAGATAATATTGTAAGTACAACAGTAGAACTGTACCAGTAGTCAAATCCCAGGCAATTTAGGGATCCTCTACAGAAAGAGGTCTCCCCAATTGTGGGGAAAGGTTCCTCCTCATAAGAAATGTATCAGAAACCTTCATGTTGGAATAAATGCAGATTAACTAAGACCCTCCCCAGCTAAAATGTCTACCAAAACTGCAGAACTTAAGATCTGAAAGCCTACAGTGGGAAAAGAAAATAGGATTCCAGGTGATAGGGGAGATTCACAGCTCTGTTTCGCAGGGCAGTTGGGAGATTCAATAAGCCCATGTGTGCAAGCACCTAGAACAGATAATGGAAATTCCATTTTTCACTTAGAAGTTTTTTTTTTTTTTTTTTTAAGAGATGTACATTAAAGACAATACTGTCATCTCAAAACTACCAAACTTGACCTTGTAATAAAATTTCATAGCTAAAACAACTGTCTGGATAACCCAGGACAATTTGTATGCAACATGAAACAGAGTGAAAATATGTGTTACTTTTGAAATGTTTCAGGGACTGCAAGAATTTCTTGTGAATTCAAATATTTCAAAATTTTAGAGTGGATTTTAGCATTGCTCCTGATGATTTGTTAGGTTTCCATCTGTAATAGTTTTGTGATATTACTTTCTGCCTCCCAATGTATTTCTTTTTTTTTTTTTTAATTATTTTATTTATTTATTCATTTTCTTGTTTCAGAACATTTGTTTATTCACTCATTTTTATGGCCGGCTCAGCCTGCCCCGAGGGCAGCGCTGGCACAGCATGTGGTGCCAGGGATCGAACCGCGGTCCCTGAAGCCGCCCAAGCTTTCCCAAGCAGGCGCTTTAGACCACTGAGCCATCCCGCCGGGCCCCTTTAAGAGAACATTTCTTTCTTTCCTTTCTTCCCTCCCCTTCCCTCCCCCTACCTCCTCCTTTCTCTCTTTCTCTCTTTCCGGACCCGGGGATCAAACTCAGGACCTTGCACTTTGCAAGGCAGGCACTTATGCCCCTGAGCTATCTCCCAGCCCTGTATTTCTTTATTCACTCGCTTTGTTGAGAAAAGGAGAACGAGATGAGATGGAATGTGCATCGGCAAGACTGTTTTGATCAAATGTTAATGTTGCTCTTGGAGCTTGTCAACACTGAGAAGCTAAAAGGAAATAACTTGAACATTAATGCTAGAGAGCGACTTTCTCCATCATTGTTAGATTACATAAAAATTAAAGTCAAAATGTAGAGAGAGCCGGGCGTGGTGGCTCGCGCCTGTAATCCCAGCACTCGGGAGGCTGAGGCAGGAGGATTGGTGTGAGTTGGAGACCAGCCTGGGCTACAAAAGTGAGCTCAAGGCCAGCCTCAACTGCATAGCGAGACCCTGTCTCAAAAAGACAAAAAAAAAAAAAAAAAAAATGTAGAGAGGGACTATCTAGTAAAAGATTTCATAGTATATTATTGTGGTGGGGAGAGAGCAGTTGGGAAAATGGAAAAGGAAGTATAACGCCGTTTTCTAAAATACAGGTTTTATGTCACAGGTTTCTTTCATCTATGACTTAGTCCAAACCCTAGTTTTGATGCCAGGGGTTACTTCATAACAAAGTACAGTTCATTTTTAAATGGTGTAAAAAAGAAAAGCACCTAGAAAGTCCATGGTGGTAAGTGCTGGGTGAGTCTCACCTATCATGGCCATCATTGTGGCTGAGGTGTATCACTGAGCTGAACAGCAGGGGAAAGGACACGCCCTGTTATGTTTAGGACTAAAATGTCTTCCAAAAACCCTGTGTGCTCACATGCAGGGTTCTGGGGAGGTGGTTAAACCATGGGGTGCTATACTCCTGCACGGATTAACACACCAGTGACTTGACAGCCAGGTGTGTTGGCAGGTGGGGAGCACTGGCTAAAGGCGAATCACTGAGGCAGGGGTGACAGGGGTGACTCTCATCCCTGGCTCCTCTTTGGGCTCTCAGCTGTCTGGATGCCATGTGGGGAGCAGCTTCTTCTGCCCGGTTCTTCCACCACATGACTGCAGCCTGGGGGCCAGACAACCACGAGCTGAACACTTCGAAGCCATGGACCAAAATAAACTCCTGTACATGGTAGGTGTAGGGTGCTTTGCTTCAGCGACAGGAAAGTAACCAATTAACACCCAGTCCTCCATTTGGTATTTGAAATCTCAAGCTCTTTCTTCCCACCTAAGTTGTAACTCCGAAGATCAGCACCGCTTCCACTCAGCACATCTCACCTACCAAGCCCGTTTCTAAGGCAATGAGCAGACAAGGAGCTTAAGTGGTGCACTGAAGGCTCATGAAAGGAGCTGGGGATGTGGTGTTGGGATAAGGGAGCTTGTCTGGCATGCAAGAGGCCAAATCGTGCACGCGCATGTGTTCGCACACGCACAGACACACACACCCCAATGCCAATAGCAGGAATCAATAGTGCTTCAAGGGCTTATATTTCCAGACTTCAAAAATAAACTTAGATATTCACAGAACTCTGGAAGCTTTCATAAATGTATGAAAGACAGACTCTAGTTGTGTTGTAGAAATTCACTTTGAAACATCAGAGGTATTCACTGACATAACTAGCTCTGGCCTGGTAGTTTCTGACATTCACGGGAGAACTGCTATATTATGAATCAAGGGATTATGGACATACATTCAACAAGGAGTGGATGTAATTTATTTATCTCTGCCATAGCACATTAGCACCCATGAGCTGATTAAAATGATAGCCCCTAGCTGTCTCATTTTTCTAGGATCAGAAGTCCAGGTAGAGTGTGGCCCAACTGGGTCTCCTGCTCAGAACCTTAGGAGTCAAACTCAAAGGAGCCACAGGGCTGAATTCCTTAGCAGAGGCTCCAAGGGAAAATTTGCCCCCAGCTCCTTCAGGATGTCAGCAGACTCCATTCCCACAGCTCCTCAAGGCCTCTTTCAGATCCTTCTATGCAAGCGCCTATCTTTCATGCCAGCAAGTCTACTTCAAGTCTCTTACAAGGGCAAATTCTGTACACTGAAATGTGTGATTAGACTGGCTCCCCACAGACAATCCCGGTTTATAACCTTCTTTATATCTTATAAGTATCTTTTGCCATGTCATATAAAGCTTACAGATGGCAAGAAGGGTGTCTTTAAAGGGCTGGCCAAATCGCTCAGCAGATTAAAATACCTGCAAGCAGGCATAGGGGGCCAGGGGCTTTGATCCCCAGGCCTGCTATGCTGGTTCCACCCCCAGGCCATGCTGAGACCGCATTTGAGATGGCATGGTACAGCACGCCTGTAATCTCAGCTCCTGGGAGGCTGTAAACAGGTGGATCACTACAAGTCCAATCGGAACACGCTGCAGACCCTTCCCTAAAATACAAAAAAAAAAAAAAAAGGAAAAAAAAAAA
>PVJA010008699.1:0-25136 GCA_004027025.1 Myocastor coypus
GGGCAGAGCTAACGCTAGCAGTGCACGGTGCCAGGGCTACCACCGATGCAGTGGGCAGAGCTAACGCTAGCAGTGCACGGTGCCAGGGCTACCACCCATGCAGTGGGCAGAGCTAACGCTAGCAGTGCACGGTGCCAGGGCTACCACCGATGCAGTGGGCAGAGCTAACGCTAGCAGTGCACGGTGCCAGGGCTACCACCGATGCAGTGGGCAGCACATGTGCTAATGCTCATAGTCAGCGGGTAACCCTAATACTGACACAACAGGCTACACCAGCATTAATACCGGGGAGGCTAACAATGCCGATTTTTCATGGTGACTTTCCAGGTGGGGTAAGGGAATAGAAAGCAATGAATGCTAATTAGTTTACATTAATCAAAATCATGTTCTGCTTTTATTCTTTTTTCTTTTCAGAGCAGTTAAGTGCAGAAGCAGGTTATTCAAATTTACCCCCTTCAAAAATTAATAAGGGCCATCCATTAATGTCCCGTTCTGCCACTTGATGGAATATATTATGAGGCTTCTAATTACTGGAATTACACAGTCATGGAGAGGTGGTTAATGAGAGCAACCACGTCATTTGCATTCTAGGCCTGCCTGCCGGCAAGGGCTGTTCGGAGCAGTTGTGGGAGCATTTCTGCCACTGTCCTCACCTGAGGACCTGGGCCCACATGGTGCTAGCTCCAAGAGGACACCTGTCCCTTAGGAGAAAGCCAGCTTCCTTGAGAAGCTGGATGAGAGATGACAGCAGCATCGCGAAGCGTCTTCTTCCCTGGAGGAGTCCGTCACACTCACCCTGATAAGGGAAATTAATTGCTTGGCTCTCTTATTGAAGAGGTTTTTGTGGTGGCTGAAATAATTAGAGCTGAGCCTGGAAGTGAGAAGAGACAGGTGATCTGCTCACACGTGGTGGGCAGCAGGCAGCGGCGAGGCGCTGCGCGAGGAAGAGGCAGCGAGAGCCAGACCTGCCCGGCTGGGGCGGGGCCGCGAGACGTGCTGGTTCCTGAGCTCCGCCACTGAAGAAGGGGTGTGAGCGAGCAGGAGCAGCCCGGAGAACCCTGCGTCCTGCTGGGGCTGAGCTCCAAGTTACGTCTGCACGGCCTCCCATCGCCCCCACCCTCGAACAGGCGCCCTGCCGAGGCTCTGGGCCCGTCACCACGCGGCAACGTGTACGGAGCTTTGGCTTCCTAGCTGTTGATTGAGCCGGCCGAGGCTCACTGCAGACACGGAGCGCTCAAGTGCCTGGCGTGGCACAGGGCTGGCACTGCTTACCTTTACCGCAAGACTGACCCCATCTTAGAAGGGTGCGAATCCAGAGTAGCAGCCACTCGATACTGGGGAAAACGGCAACACAGCTGAGGACTGGGGGCCAGGGCCAGGGAGGTGGAGGGCTCCGGCGTCCAGCAGGGGCCCTGCGTGGCAAAGGCAGAGCCCAGTTAGGAAGGCGGCGTCTGTGCCTCTGCAGGGTGCAGCAGTGAAGTGCGTCCTCTGAGGGGGGATGGGCAGGAAAGGGCCGGACTGTGCATCTCTGTAGGGAGCACACGCCAGTGTGTGGGAGAGGCCCTAGGCTGGGCTGGCGCAGCTGCACAGCTGAGCACAGAGAAGCTTCGGCAAGGGGCAAGAGCCTGGTGGGAGAGGCGAGAAGCACAGGAGGCTGGGGAGCCCAAGGGAGCCCGGAGTCCATGGGAGGGTTAGGAGGAGAGGTGGGGCGGGGCAGCTGACCTGGCACGGGGGAGGCTGCGCTGGGGCGGCCACAGTGGCCGGAGGACTGGAGTGTGATCCGCGCCTCACAGCCGTGTCCACAGCTCACTCCAGGGCGAGCAGCGGGAGCTGAGGGCCAGCGGGCCTGGGCGGAGCCGACCCCTGCCAAATGGCTCTGCCTGGCACCGGGAGTTTCCTGTGGATGCCTGGAGAGTCTCCCAGGGGCCACTCCGGCCAGACTAACCTGAAACTGTGAAAGTGCGAGGAAACACACCGCTGCTCCCAAGTGCGGGGTGAAAGCCACGGCCAACGAGTCCGGGTCACCACGGCGCCCGCGTGGCACATTCCTGCGGCTCTCTCTGAGCGACTCTGAGCCCAAGCAGAGCAAGCACCTTCCTGAGCAGAGGGGGCACAGCCAGGGCTCCCTAAGAGTCGGCACCCCGAAGGGGAAACTGCAAAGGAAGCCCCAGGACACGCACGCTGGTGCCTCTTGGACCTGGTGACCTCAAAACTGCATGCTCAGAGGACTCAGAAAACCAATGGGACTGCCACAGGAAGCAGAGACGGCAGCTGATGCGTGAGGCAGGTGACACAAGTGGGCTCGGGTTCTGCCATGCTGAGGGCCTCTGTGAACATCCGAGCGTCCACTCAGGACCCTGGAGGCAGCACGCTCAGAAGTAAGGGGTTATGCCCTAAGAAGCGGGGTGGTGACTCAGCCCGTTTTTACAGGGAAAGTGACACACTTATTCTAGACCATGTTGGAATGGAAAACTTAAACCATCCAGAGTAGCTAAGGGAAAACGTGGGGAAAAGAACAAGTTTGGAGGATTCGGGCCTCTGGATATGGCAAGGTTCCTTAGGAGGTATTGGCAACAATAGGAAAACTGTGAAGCATACTCGGCCCCTGCAACTTAAAGGACGACAAGCTCATTTTGGCTCCTGGCTTTGGAGGATTTGGCTCATGGTCAGTCAGCCCCAAGGTGGGAGCATCAGGGTGGAAGGTCGTGGAGGAACGCAGCTGTTAATCCATGGTAGCCAGGAAGCAGCGGAGGGGAACAGCGCTGCAGAGGAAGGGTTGGGGAACCAGATACAGCAGCCTGGCTCACACCCCCACGGCCCGCTCAGACACACCCAGGAACGTGCTCACCAACCCGAGGGGCAGATCCTAAGGCAAGCAAGCTGACACTCCCCCAGCCACTGTACCCTGCCGCTTGTCACATAGACACTTACGCACATCTCCGTAAACCACACCTTGTTGGGGACTGGATTCCAGAACATTCTGATTAGGAAGAGAATGTGGCAATGTGCGCAGCTTCCTTGGCCCAGAGTTTGGGCAAAGGGCCCAACTGCATACTCAGTGCTCCAGAATGTGTGGTCTCCCGCTTGCCAGGTTCGTTTTAACCATCTATTCAGGCCCAAGAGAAACAAAGAAGGCCTAGTGTTAACTAGGGCAAATGACGGGCACACGATCAAGACTTTCTGTGGGTAAGCTTGGTGCAAACAAGTCTAATCACTGGGCGAGGAGTTCAGCCCTCCTGCCCTTGGCTTCCGTTCTTTTCATTCCATCTTCCCTCTACTCTCCCTCTGTGAGGGCTAGACCACCACAGTACCTAATTTCTAGATATAATAATTTCGCCTAACAGGGTGCGACTATACTGCATACAACCAAAACTACAACAATCCGTTCCCCAAAGTCTCACCAGTTCCAGCCCTTCTCAAAAGTCCAAGGCTAAGTCTTTTCTGAGACTCAAGGCAAACTCTTAGCTGTGAACCTCTGTAAAAAATCAAGACAAATGACATACCCCTAAAGCACAATGGTACAGGGTTAATGCTCTCATTCTAAAAGGGAGGAGAGAAGAGAGTCAGACCAAAGTGAGGCTGAAACCTAACAGGGTTAGCCTACAGTCCCACAGCTCCATGTTCCGCATCCAGGGCATGCAGATGTGAAGGCTCAGGGAAAGGGTCCAGTTGGTTGCTTCGGAGCTGCCTGAGGGATTAGCGAGACGCTTCTGAGTGTATCTGGGTGGCATTACCTTGGGTTCTATGTCTGGTACTCTAAACTTTCCTCCCTGGCAGTGTCCCTTGCTCTGCTTCCCTGACCACCATGGACTAAGCAACTCTGCTCCACCAGGCCGTTTTACCATGCTGTTTCTGCCTGGCACCAGCCCACCACGGACTGTCTGCCCTGAAGCCACGAGCCAACTTGTAGGCACTGGGTACTTGGTCCCAAGGCTGGAGAAGCTGACTCACACAGAACAAAACAGCCAATTAAAGTCAGGCCTACATGTATGTGCAGCTTGGTATGAATCAGCTGTGCCCAACAATTTGGGGCTGGGGGAGAAAGCGTGGAGTTTTGAGTAAGTGATGCTATATTAGTGTGATGTCTACATACATACATGCATGCCTACACACACACACACACACACACACACACACACACAGACAAGGGCCTTGTGCTCCACCTCACACCACCACACATGAAACTGTTTGAGGCAAAGCGTAGAGATGGATGGTGAGGGCATCCAGCATCCAGAAAGATAACATAGAACAGGACTTTAAAAGGTCCTGAGGAAGAGGGCGGGTGTTCGTAAGCTGCATTCTTTCAAGCATGCCATTAGAGAGCAGAAGTGTAAGTAGATGGATTTTTAAACAGGCATCTGACTAAGAACTCATGCACAGCATATTTGAAGAATGCTTGAATTCAAAATAGAAGATAGGTTGCTGAACTCAACTTCTTATAAAGTAGTCAAAAGGCTTGAGCCACTGCTTCACGGCAGAGGTGCCTGCTGGTCACCAGCATAGGCAGAAGGGCTCAACTCCAGTACTCGTCACAGAAATGCAAGCTTAAGCCACGGGAGATGCCCCTGCACACTTCGGAGAGGCCACCCTGAGAAGCGATGGCAGCGGCAAGCGCTGGCGGACTGTGGCGCAGTGGAAAGCCATGAGGCTAGCTACTTAGGAAACTGGCGGCAGTCGGAGCTAGCCCAGGCCAGTGCTGCTCAGCAGTCCCACACCTCGGCGTCCCGCTTTCTGGTCCCCGAGACACATGTCTACACCTGCAACTTATAGGAGGAATGGTTTAGTCTGGCCCATAGTTCCGTCCACAGCCAGTGGGCTTCAACAATAGATAGCGTGACAGAGGGTCAGGAGGAGGAAATGCTGCTTGTGGCATAGTGGCCGGAAAGCAGTGAAGGGAGGAGCTCAGGAGAAAGACACTTCCCTCAGGCCGCTCAGCAGTCACTGCCTCTTCTGACCAGGCGCCGCCTCCCACCAGCAAGCCAGCATAAGCCTGATAGTCCTGATGCCCTCAAAGCCCTGCCTGAGAGCCCTGAGTCTTTGGAGGGAATGTCTAGATATAAACCATAACATCTGGCATACACCCACTGAAAATGCTCATACCCTTTAAGGCCTCTCTGCCTGCTTTGTTTGTGATAGTTGTGCAAACAGCCATGCCCACGGCTGCTGTGCTCATGAGAGCCAGGAATCGCCCCCCTGTCCTACCGTAATATGCAGGGAGGGCTCACTGCCTCGCCCAGTGGTGCCACAGTGCCGCGCGAGGTTTGCTCCACAACCCCACTCTCACGAGCTTCGGAGCCACATGTAATCAATGCAATAAGAAACAGGTGTTACCTTTTGGGGACTGTGAATGCTGGGAGCACCGAGAGAGCCTTTGGCGAAGCTGAAAATGTTCTACATCCTAATCAGAGCGGTGATCACGCAGTAAACATGGATGAAGAGTGCACCGCACGGCCCAGTCTGTGTCTCCTCTCTTTGTGCACACATCTGTGTGTGTAGGTGCACAAACATATGTACACACAGACACTATTGTGCACAACAGTAAGGATCACAGCTCAGCTCAGGACCTCTTCAGGCAGATGCAGAAGAGGGAACTGGGGTTCACAATACTCTCTGTGAACACGAACACCTTTCCCAGACCCCAGGAGTCTGAAGCTCAGAGCTCGGGCCACTGTGCTGGCAGCTGAGGGTCCCAGTCCTCTGCAGGTGATGACGGCAGTGCCTTGTGAGCACAGTGGTGTCAGGCGGAAAGGGCTGGAGTCAAGTCCAAGCCTGAGACAGCTCTGGGTCTCCTAGAGGTGAGTGGAGGCACCTGTGAGGGGCAGGGGACAGTCACAGCGCATCAGCAGTGAGACAAGGGCACCATGCAGCCTGTGCCTGGCTCCGGGGCCATGTTCCTGGCAGGACAGGCCAGTCTGGGACTGGCCCCGTCCTTCACAGAGTGGGAGGCCGGTCTTGGGATTCTCCCATGGAGCAGCAGAACCCAACAGCCTTTGAGCTTCTTCAGTGAGGAGAGCGCTGCTGAGCTTGGGTCAGGTGGGCTTCACTGCACTATGCCGCTCTGAGCAAGGACTGTGCCAGGTCAGTGCCAGTGAGCATAGCTGTGAGGACAGTTGCCCCATTCATACCCTTCCATGCTAGCCAGCAGGCAGAGGCTCGGGCGTGGGCAGCACAGGCCTGGGACTGTGTCCCGCTGGAGATGGATCTGCAACGCTGGCCCTGCCACAGCCCATATGGCACCTGTGGGCTGCTTGTCCACCCCACTTCACAGCTCCTCCCTCTGCCCAGCCAGCTGCCCCCGCCCCCAGGGCCCTGAGCTTCCTGGGCGGCTCTAGATCTGTGTTCCCATGCAATGTCAGTGGAGACGTGATCCGAGGCCCTGCTTTCAACTCGATGGGCAGTTTGGGAAGACAGGTCTGTGCTTGAAGACTGGAGATTAAACCTTGAAGGCCCCGGCCTCACCTCACGCCCACGGCCGGCTCACGGGTTCCTGGCCCAGACAGGCTGAAACAGTCCTCTGCTTTTCCAATTTCTGGATGAGCTTAATAAATGTGAAATATTTGAAACTATTTTCTCGGACAGGCTAAATGATCAAAAAACAAACAAGCAAATCGAAAAACACAAGGATATGTACAAGCTCAGCCAGCCTTAGAAATAGCAAACAAGGGAAGTCGGGGGTTGAGAGTCCCAAAGAAACCACGGAGCCACAGGAAAAAAGCCACTGTAGGTCCCACAGCGCTAATGCCAAAATGATAAAAATCCATCAGCAAGAAAAGAAAGGCTTGGTAAGGACCGCCCAGTCGCGTCAGCGCTGCCTCCTTCACAGAGCCTGCCCTGGACCTCGGTCCTGGGCACAGAGTGGCACCCCCAGCGCTGGTGTCGCATGGGCGGTCAGCAGTGTCTCATGCGGGGCAGCTCTGTGACTGGGTTCAGGAAGAGCTCTGTGTTGTGGTCCCCTGCGAATATGCATAGCACCAGCGTGGGTTAGAGCCCCGCTTCCTGCGCAGTCTGCATCGCAGCAGATGCTGGAAACAGTGGCTTCCGCCTCTGCAGCCACTGGGAGATGCAGGGGCCTTTTGTTTGCATACGTCACATTTTTCTTTATATTATATACTCATGATTGGAAAATAGAACACAGAGGCTCAGTGTTCAAAAATAACTTATGAGAAGCATGTTTGCAAAAGCTTTACTTTCCCTGCAGTTTCTGTATTTGAGGTGGCTGCATACAAATCTTAACCAAGATATTAATAGGTAGGCCGGGACAGGAAGTTTGTTTATGCGCATAGCTGGTAGCAAGGGCAGGGAGTTCCTACCGCTCCTCAGGGGGCTTAGGCCTCCCTCTCCTTTAATCAGAATTTGTACCGTGTGGTCTTTTGGTTGGAATTGAAGGGTAATATGATTCTTTAAATCCTGCACGTGTTTTTTTTTTTTTTTTAAATTGATAAATGTAACATGCTATGATAATGTGCGTGGATCTAGGACGCAATCAAGCTTGCGTACTTCTAAATAACCGTAAAGCTTCTCCTTAATGCCTCCGGCACTGATTCCCTCTGCTGGTCTTTAATCACTGCTAGGGTTTACACGTCAGTCTCAGTTCATTGTACTGATCAATTGTATTAGCCTCACTTATTCAAAGTTCAATGCATACACTCTGTCCAGACACCTTTGTGTTTTTAGTCTTTCTTGAAATTTTTAATTAATTTCAATCTGAAGCTGCAAATGATTATGCCATTTTCTTGAGGTTACCGCACAACGCAGAGCCCCTTTGTAACTTTGTGCTTTTCCTCCATCCATAAATTGCTGGTGCGCTGCTTTCTCTGCCCAGCCCGGGTACTCAGAGTGGGATGCCAGGAAAGGGCGTCACCACACCGCGTGTTCCGACAAAGCTGGGGCCGATGGGTCATGCGCGTGGGTGTCCTCAGGCCCCTCTGTAGCACCGTCCAGCGCAAGTCAGGTCTCCAGGCACATGCACTTTTGTCTTGGCTTCCCTGGGGACAAGGCCTATGCCACGTGTGGCTCAGGGTGGATGGCTGAGCCCCAGGTGCACTCTGTGCTCTCTCCTGGCTATGCAACCACACGTGGACGTGTACAGGACCGGCGCAGCTGTGCCCGGCAGTCTGTGCCTGATTTTTCATTATTGAATACATCAGCCCAGAGGTTTGCCTTCACACTGTTTGCAGGACAAACAGAATTGCCCTGAGCTTTTCTCTTTGGGGATTCTGACCAGGGCTGTTCCCCAACATGCCCCAGGGCTGCAGGTTCCCCTGTGATGGAATCCTGGGGACTGCTGGCCACTCCCGTCACCCCAGCTCCCTCCTGTACTCCAGGCTCCCCAGGGAGAGTGCACCTGTTGGCACTTGTAGGAGGACCTTTGGCCCCTCCTTAGTGGCTGCACGATTTTCTACGTAGCTTCCTCAGCCTGATCTCCTGACCGTGTATGCGATCTTTTAAAATAATTTGTTTCTTATTTTGCACCAGACACAGACTGCCTATTCTGTACCCCGGCTGAGGTGTGTGCTTTATTAATAATACCCTTCTGCAGTGCAGGAGGCTTGTGTCCCGGGGGCAGCGCTGGTGTCTGCGTCACCTCACTCAGCCTGATGGTCTCGGGGAGCATCCATTTTCCTACAGCTGGCTCAGGCTCACCCTCTGTGGCGCAGCTATACCCCACATTCCCTTCATCCATTCATCAGCTGGTGGGTGGGTGCAGGGGCCACTCCCAGGACCCATCTCTGGTCAGCTGCGCTGCTGTAAGCACGGGTGTGCTCGGGGCGCTGTGAGTCCTGAGCTGACCTGAGGGTGTGGCTTGCTTGGTGTCATTCTTTAGTTCTTACACTGCTTTTTTGCTATTTTTGGAGACAGGGTTTCACTGCCATGTTCAGACAGCCTTGAACTCACTATATAACCTCAACTGTGGCCAGTTCAGACTGACCTCGAACTCACCAAGATCCTCCTGCCTCAGCCTCCCAAGTGCTGGGATTACAGGCGTGCCTCCATGCCTGGCCACTAATTGCAGTAATGCTGACTATATTCGCAGTGTTGAGCAGCCAGCACTGGGAACTGTTTCATCGCCCCAAGCTGAAACTCAGCTTCCCAGCTCTCGCTCCTTAGCTCCTGGCAACCGCCGTCTACTTCCTGTCTCGGTGAGCTTGACTATGTGTGGTGCCTGGCACCAGAGAGGCACGTGGTCTTTGTCCTTCTGCAGTTGGCTTATTCTCCCGGAACCCCGGACTGCAGCGAGTCCAGGCCCCTCTTCCTGGGTGTAGGGCGCCCTGTTTCTGTGGTGCCCACTGTGCTCACCTAACACCCTCTGACAGCTCCTGGGGCGCACTTGTCTTCAGGCTGGGCATAGTTCCAGAGATGGATCCTGGACCGGGCAACAGAGACAATGAACCGGGCACAGGTGCCCGGCACAGGTGCCCGGCACAGGATCCCAGCCAGCTGCAGGCAGGGCCCTGCCCTCAAGGCGGCCTGGCAGCATGGCACCCGTGCCTGCTCCTGGGGGAGGCCCCTGTGGCAATGTTGCTGCTGCTGCTGCTGCTGCTCTTTCTACAGCAGGCTCAGCAGAGCACTCACGTGCACGTGACATAATGAGAGATGCAGTTTGTCCTTTGTTCCTGGCACAGAGCTCCTCAATCCCTTGAGATTCTGAGGACTGGCTTGCTGGGCCCCAGACAGCTTCTGGGTGGGGCTATGCCCCAAAGGACCAGACCACGCTGATGTGTTGTGGCTTGCAGCTACCCTGTAACTTCTCCCTGTAGACTGAGCTCATCTGCAGGCCAAGGATCCCGGCAGCCGTGCCCAGGCTGGATCATCCTCAGAGGGCCCGGCGTCCAGGGCTTCTGGGCAGTAGAACAGGAGGGTCCTGGGGACCGTTGCTTTGCCTGACCCTGTCTCTCTCCACTGCTCCTGCATGTCAACCTTTGTAAAAAAAAACTGGTGGCCTAGGTGGCTTGTCTCCCTGGGTTCAGCGGGTCGTGGTTGTAGACCGTGGAGCCTGTGGAGAGGCATGTGGCCGAAGGGCCTGGTGGAGGGAGTTTTCCAGGGAGCAGAGTGGGAAGGAAGGTGTCTAGGACAACAGCACGATACTTAGGCCACGCCCCAGGGACCGGGGATGAGTCCATGACGTGTACAGCACCCATAATCCAACCACCCTCCTCCTGGGCCACAGCAGTGCTTGAGGTCAGTGCCCCCACCCCCACCCCTTCCCCAGTTCCCCGGGCTCCCTAATGCTGGGTGGGCTTCCTTCCTCTCCTCACCGATTCCTAGAAGAGCCGGCCCCTCTTCGCTCATCTGCACGGTGTCCCTCCTGGGGCCTGGGGCTCACAGAGGTGGTGACAGCAGGTGTCTACCCAGCATGACCTGCTCCACGTCGTCCCCTTCTGGTCCTCAGCAGTGGTTGTCGTGACCCCCAGCTGGGGAAACCGAGGCATGCAACGACCAAATTCTAGGCTTCTCAACACATTTCCTCCTTGGTCGTCAGGACTCTGGGTGCGCGCCCCCGCCTCCATGTGTCATGCCCAGAACCCCGCCACCCGCCACTCTGCTCTCCACTGCTTTCATCCACACTCTTCCTGCCTTCCTAATTCCCTTCGTCCCACAGGGCAGCTCTAGGCTCCGTCCCGGAGGAACGCAACATCACTGCTGCTGCTGCTGCGAGTGGCCCGCCACACGGGCAGTGTCCGCCCAGGGTGGGCTGTCTTGGAGAGGAGCAGCTTCTGTTCCCCTGTGCACCCCATAGACAGCGGCGAGGGGAGATCGGGACACGACAGAGCCTGGCTCAGGGAGGAGCCCGCTGGATGCCCTCCCAGGCCAGGTGAGGGGTCCAGCAGGGTGCCTGGTGTGGCACGTTAGAACATCCCGCTGGAAAAGGGGTGAGGTAACCTTGACCTCCAGGGCTGAGGGCTGCCCTGGCCTGACTGGGTGGCTGCTGGGTGCCTGCGGGAAGGACTGCAGCGCAGAACCCAGGGCCTAATGGCCAGGATTGGGGGAGCACAGCCTTGGAGTGCCGAGCTCAGGAATAGCCAAGGGAGACCCAGGACGCAGCAGAGCCTCAGCCCCGAGGGCATGCCGACCACACACTGTGGCCTCCGCCCCGTCCCACCGCTCCATGATCTTGGGTCATTCTACGAGGGCCCAGACCCTGGGGGCTGCACCTTTCCTCCAAGATGCCCATTTCTGGGCCTGGGAGGGTCCTGGGGAACGGATGGACTCGTGAGCGGATGGCAGAGTCTCCCTAGCTCCACGCGGGAGATGCGTGCGCAGGACCTGCTTTGGTGCTGCTCCCCTTGCTCTGTCACCTCACAGGGGCCTCAGGGAGAACACAGCCTTGGAGGGCTGGAGCTGGGATTGTCACGTGACCCTGGGGGAGTGGCAGTGTGGGGAGTGGGAGCTCGCGCGAGGGGCACGGTTGCGCAGGCGTGGTGACCGCAGCTGCTGGGAGGCCCGCCACCCCAGCACTGGGGACAGCTCTCAGCTGCCTCCGCGAATGGGTGGCCTGCTTGGAGAAAGCCCACGTGGGGGCCCCTCCTAGCACCCAGACTCTAATCAGGGTTGCAGTGGTCTCCCTCCCTCCTGGCAAAGGCCCAGAGGAAGGCGAAGGCCTGGGTGCCAAGGCAGGGAGGAGTCCGAGGAAGCTTCCCCTGCCCCCAGGACCATGGAGCACCTGCTGCGCCCCAACCCAGAGGACGCTAACAAAGGACCTTTCCAGGTGATCTCCAGCTCCAGAAGGCATCGTTCTAAGCTCGGAGAGTAAGCTGCTGCCCACGCAAGGCCATGCGATTTCTTCCGCTGCCGGCCTGCGCTTTTGCTCGAGTTCCTTATCTCATCTGCCTTCTGCACTAGGAGCAAACGAAGCTCACATCTATCATGTCTGAAGTCGCAGGTGGCCACGCGGCACTGCTCCGCGGTGTTTGCAGCTGTCAGAGGCAGTTGGTGGGGACCTTATGCGAGGCTCCTGAGCAGGCAGGGCGCGTGGCATGACACTGACCCCAGCAGGCATAGCTCCCTGGGTGCAGGTGTGGCGGACGGGTGGCACCACCGCTCTGGGAAGGAGAGCACTTGAGAACAAGGCGCCTCTGTGAAACACAGGGTCAGTTGGTCGTGGTCCCATGGGCGCTCGAGCCCTGGTGGGCTCTACAGTGGGCCTCACAGCAGCCCGGGGGAGCCAGAGGCAGGTTGGTGCTGCAAAGGGCGGTGTCATCGAGAGCTGGGCGCTGGTTCTGAGGTGCTGATGCAGGCCTGAAGTCGAGCCAGGACGAGGACGGCGAAGGCCTTGGTGGGCAGTCTCCTCGGCTGCTTTGGGCTGCAGGGTCAGAAACCCCAGTTCCAGAGGTGGCACTGGCTTTCCACGCAGAAGTGTCTCCAGCCACCAGGGCCTTGGGAGCTGCAGGGGCAGCGTCCCCTCCCTGCGTCCAGTGAGCTTACCTGAGCAGGCAGCTAGAGCTCAGGTCCCGGTGATATCGATGCTGTGCCTTTGTCATCACTAGGTGATGTCACTGGGAGGCGGGGCCTGCTTGAAGGGAGTGGGTCATGGACTGTGGGCCCCTGTGTCTCCTCAGGATCCATCCTCTCCTTGCTTCCTGGCTGCCATGAGCTGGGCAGCCTTCTCCCACCACACCCTGTCACCAGGAGGTCTCTGTGTCACCACAGGCCTAAGGACTGGTACCCACGACCGTGACGGAAACTTCCCACCTGCTGACACACACAGACCTTGCCTCCCTCCGAGTTGCTAGTCTCAGGTGTGTGTCACAGTGATGCAGAACAATGCGGACTCCATAGGAACCCAGCACCAGGGCTCCTGCCTCTGGACACCCCAGGCTGTGCACACCCTACTAGGCACCCCAGGAAGGCCCCGCAGGGAGGTCCCCCACGCTGTGAGGGAGGAAGATCAGGCAGAGGGGTGGCAGGCCACAGCCTGGCAGTGCCTAGGGGCCATGAGGGTGTGGCCAGGGGTGGTAAGAGCACTGGCATCCAAGGCCTGCTTTGGAGTCTGCACAGGCAGGAATGGGTGGGAAGCAAGGCCAAGGGAGATGCGGGCACTCGTGCTGGTCCTAGAGATGCCAGGGGACGTGACTTCCAACGCTCACACACACTGGCCTGGCAAATGGGACTTAAAGCACCGCACGACCCCAAAGCAGGTGCTGAGTGGGCAGGGGTCCCTTGCTAGTCCCATGGCTCAGCACTGGCACCGTCTCCCGCTTACCAGAGCGGCATTCCTAGGTCTGAGGGGCAGCTTCTCCCACTCCAGAATGATGTGGACGCCAGGGGCCAGCTTGGTGGGGACCCACACAGGGTGACAGAGACTGGGACCTGCTTCTTCTGGAAAGTGCCTGCAAAGCGGGGCCACCACACCCACTACTCCACAGGGAGACCTTGCTCCAGGGCCCCCGCCTCTCATCTAACCAAAGACTGGAGCAGTTTAATTCCTGCTCCTCCGGGGTGTTCACCGCAGCATTTATGCCAGGCTCAGACATAACTAGAGCTTCCTTCACGACACCAGTCATAGTTGGGTGTCACATCAAATTGAGCCCCATGTCACAAGAGGCTCGGCCACTCACCTGGTGACAGTCAGTGGGTGGGACTGGCTGCATGAGTCCTTCCAGGCTGTCCCTGGGTCCCTCTTCATCTCCTTCGGTTTGGCCAGTGCTCCCATGTCTTTATAGGTTATACCAAGAAGGCCTTATGCTTCTTCTCTTTGAAAGAGTTGTTTTTTAAACACTAGGCACAAGAAATTATTCAAGAAACACTTTGCAAAAAACAGCATAATAGGAAAGCTGCAATTCCCAGTATGTTTTAGAGGCTTTTACACAAGGCAGGAAATTTGGGGCAGGGAAGCAGGAGCTACATTCTTCTCAGTTGAGTGCCCTGTGCTCCTCAGCAGGTGGGTGGCCAAGCTGATGTCTAGATCTTCAGGATGGGGTGCAGCCTGAGGCCTCTCAGCTCAGAGCTGCTCCAGCCGGTCTGCCCAAGGGTCCGAGTCAGAGGCCCTGCCCTGCCTGGTCCTGAGGTTTGTAAGACGCGCAAGTGTCTGGGAAGGCCGGTGACCTCACATGTCCGAGGATGCAACCCCACCTCCACCCACTGCACCCCGTGGTCTTGGCAGGAGCTGTGGTTGCAGAGCAAGCTCAACACAGCCTCAAGGCCACAACCAGGGAGTTTTCTGGAAGCCAAGGCCATCTGCCGAGGTCAGCTCTGCCAGTCTACTGTTTGCCCAGGAGTCACTGTGAGGAGCAAGTATGCAGAGAGCCACAGCTGCCATTTTCTAGAATTTTCTGAGCCATGAGAGTCGCATATAATACCCCGTGGCTGCACAGCAATCCAGGGAGGCCAGTACTTCCTACTCAGGAAGCAGAGTCTCACAGGGCTCTGTCCCTCACGGAAGTTGCTGACTAAACCCCATCCTTCCCTCAGGCCTGGGCTCTGCATCCAGGGCTTCTGCAGAGATGGCAGGCGGGTCTGCCATCAGCTGGCTGTGTGCTGCTCAGGGTCAGGTGTGAACGCCCCCATGTCCTCCAGGGCTGCAGGTCTCTGTCCCCTGTGAGCGGGTGCCAACACGGGACCGTGCCCCTGTGTGGGCGACCTTCCACTTGCCCACGCACGGATGCTGGTTACTTCCAGGCTTTTGCAGTCACAGAAGGTCCTCGTGCATACATAAGTGTTCAGGGTTGCAGCTAGCACAGCTTCTGTGGGAAGGAAACCATCTGTGAACCACGTGAGTGTAGGGCCTTCACCGTGCAGGCCTCAGGCCTTGGGCATTTTTCCGTTCTCTTCTGGACTTTAAAAGCCTTTGTCGTTTCATCATTAAAAATTATGGCTGCAGTGGGTTTTTGCTAGACTCCTTTTATCAGACTAGAGAGAATTCCACTTTTTTTCTGAGCTAGCTAATTTTTAAAGAATCATAAGCAGGTATTTTGAATTTTATCAAGTGTGTTTTCTCCATCTATTGAAATAACCATACTGCTTTTTTGTGCTTTTAATATGTTAATGTGGAGAATGATAATTACAGACCTTCTAAAGTTAAGCCTTATATTCTTGCAATAAGCCCAACTCAGACACGATGCATTATCTTTTTTCATTAAGTGCAGGATTCACTTTGCCGATATTTGCGTGGGATTATTGAATTTATCTCTATGAATGAAGGGTTTTTTATGATTTTTATTCATTGCATTTTTTGAGTTTTAGTATCAAAAGTACAGTGGATTCACAGAGTAAGTTGGAGAGCATTCTTTTCTTTCCAAAGGATTTGCATAAGATTGGCTTGACACGTCGTGTCAATGCTGGGGAGAAAGCTTGACAAAACTCGCTGTGCAGTAAGTCTCTGAGGGAGAACGGAGCATGCCTCACTTGTGTCCCGCTCCTTGCGCCCTTTGGGCTTAGTAACTTTTTTTTTTTTTTGAGACGACATAGCTCAGGCTGGCCTGGAACTCACAGCAGTCCTCCTGCCTCAGCCTCCCAAGCACTGGGATTCTAGGCCTGTGCCACCACACCCGCTACTTGGTAACTTTTTTGAGTTGGTTGTTTTTAAAGGATTATCTTCATTTCTTCTAAGTTAATGCCAATTTCATGCATTCTTTGGCAAATAGGTCTTTTAAAGTACACTTTTAAAAAATCCTTGTGGGATCGCTCATTATATCCTTGCTTTTACTTTTAATATTATTTATAGGACTGGGATATAGCTTAGTGGCACAACGCCTGCCTGGCAAGCATGAGGTTGTTAGATCGATCCTAGCTGTCTCCATCTATCCATCCATCTGTGTATCTATCTCTCTATTATCTATCTCATCTATCTCTCTGTCTCTGTCTATCATCTATCCATCTCTATTATCTATCTATCTATCTATCATCTATCTAATCTACCTCTCTATCTCTATTATCTATCTGTCTGTCTATCTATCTATCTATCTATCATCTATCTATCTCATCTATCTCTCTATATCTATCTATCATCTATCTCGCTATCTCTATTATCTATCTATTTCTCTATCTTTCTATCTATCTGTCTATCTATCTGTCTATCTATCTATCTATCTATCTATCTATCTATCTATCTATCTATCATCTTTTCATTTCTCTGAACATTCCTGCTAGAATTTCTATTTATCTTCTTCATGTTTTCAAAGATCCAGTTTCCGGTTTTGTCCATCTCCTGTGTTACGTCTCTGTTTTCTGCTCCACTAACCCGCCACTGAACCATCCCCTTCAGCCTTGACCTCATCCTACCCCTCCTCTAACGTCCTGAGTACTGAGCCCACTGCAGCCGAGCTGGGCTTGTCCTGTGCTAGCAGACATCTGGGTCTCCGCCTTCTCTCTTTTGCGCATGCTGAAAGCCGTGGTGTGTGGTGAATTTTATTATTATGTTGTTCTATGTATTTTAAATTTTCAGTTATGATCTTTTAATCCACAAAATATTTAAAAGCCTGTTCTCAAACACCTCAGCATATATATTCTTAGTTCCAGCGGAGTTGCAGGTTGAGTGGAAGACTTGGCCCACAGGATGTTAGAGGTTTTAGACCTTGACACTTCTTTTATGGTCTGTGCCACGGCCACTCATTGCTTTGTGCTGCCTTTTCTGCTTGTCAGCAGGGCACGGAGATGTCTTGCCTACCACGACTGGTGAGGAGTGTGGTGCCTCTGTGTTCTACCAGCGCTGGACTTCAGGCCCGTCTCGTCTTTCAGACAAGTGAAATGCTTTGCTGGTAGAGACCAGCTGTCTCTCTATGGGACGCTTTTTGGTATTGACTTCTATTTTTCCAGACAGATGGCAGCTTTCTTTTGGCTAATACTTGCTTTGTATAACTTTTACTTCCTGCCCTTTCTTTCCTTGTGTTTAAATGTGGCCTCTGAGAGCAGTGCGCAGCTGGGTTTTAGCGCGCCTGGCACGACAGTGCTGTCTTACGTGCTGACCTCAGCGTTGTGCCGCCACGGTGGGGACCGACGGCCCGCGTTGGCCCTGCGCTTGTTCTCTTTGCTTCTCGAGTATCTCACTCTTTCCTGAGTCAGTGCCCGCTTCCTCACTGTAGAAACCTCGCACTGTCTCTGGTTCTTGTCCTGCCTTTCCCGCTGTTTAGAGGTCAGTGTGTACTCTGTTTCTAGCCTTTCGTGGTTTCCCTTGCGAACCTGCTAACTGCTGCTGTGTACGCCTCAGCTCTCCTGCCAACCCCCGTGGCCATCCTTTCCCCAGCTTCCCCGCTACTGTCCTCCAGCCTTGTGACGTCATGCTTTCACACATGTCCACTCGCATGAGCCAGGCCTGGCGGGGAGATGTTAGCTTCTTTATGGACAGCGTTGCTGTCAGCCGGTTTACTTGTATTGTGGCTGGACCCTTTTTGGGGCTTTCTGAGGCGCCTGTGGAGTGACCTCTGCTTCCTTCTCTGGAAACGTTTTGACTTCACTTCCCACTTGTAGGATGACTGTTCCCTGTCAAGGCTTTATTCCCACGTCTTTGGCTTTGGCTTTTGCAGTTAAATTACGTCCTGGGTGAGTACAGGGTTTCTGGGAGACGCATTTTTGTTTTTCAGTGCTTTCGAGGCCTTCCTCTGTTGGGAGTCCCACATCCTACTCTTGAGGCGCCCGGCTTCAGGCTTATTTTCTTTGCACTATTTGGAGACCGTCCTCTGTGTCAGGGGCTGGGAGGAAACCTTCTAGTCTACTTCTCTCCTGCTTCTTCTGGTCCTCCTGCAGATGCTGGTGGCGACGAGAGCATCTCTCTCCTGCACTCCTCGGGACCTCTCTGAGTGCCAGTCACACTGGGTGCCTTGATTCACCGGGCTGTGGTCCAGAAAATCACTGGTCCTCTCCTCACTGGTGTTGAATATGCTCCTTACCCCCCTTCAGGGTGTTTCAGGCAGCAAAGCCATGCTCTTAATTTTGAAGAGTTCTGTTCTTTTTCAAATCTGCATATTCCTATGTGCTTTTCTCTTCTACTTGCTCTTTTTGTTATTCTATTTTTAAAAAAGACGATGCTGGCTACTCTCTGCTCTGACTCCGCTGGTTCTCCCATTTAACGTCCCTGCAGCATCTGTGCATTTCCTACTGCTGGTCGTCGCTGTCGCCTTGGGGTCACAGCAGCCATGAGCTCATGCTTGGCTCACCTCCACAGTGCGCAGTCCGGGCTTGTCGAAGACGCCGGACTGGTGCTTGCTCCTGCCAGGATCTGGGGACACCTCTATTAGCCTAGACTGATGTCATCTCCTCCAGGGGCCACGGACTTGTTTGCATGCAAATGCAGGGAAAGTGCAAGAATCCAGTGAAAAGTAGAAGCATTTCGTGGCCACCAAGGTGGCCGGGCGCACATGTGGGCGGTGGTCTGTGCTCTCCTCAGCACCTCTTCTCACAGCAGCTCCCAGGCTGCCTTGCGTGGCTGTGGTCAGGAAAGGGTGTCCACCCACGTTGGCCTGTGCAGCTGGCTCCTGCAGTGTTGCATACTAGAGGCCAGGAGGTGTGTCCTCCTGGACTGCAGATGGGACTCTTGAGCCCGAGGCTGTGGGTGTCCCACTTCCATGCCACAGGGACCAGGGTAGCCTCTAGGCCTGAGTAATACGTGGCCTGTTGCTGCAGCGTCATGGCTGGCGATTCCAGGCTCTTTCTGTTCCATCCCCAAAACTGGCTAGGACACCCAGGAAGCAGATGGAGATGACTTTTATTTATAGTGAAGGAAGAATAAGGAAAAGGTGAAAAAAGAAAAGAAGAGAAGAGAAAAGCAGGAAGAGCTACATCCTGCAAGTAGGAGGGGCCACTGTGGAAAGGGGAGGGCACAGGGCGGCAGGGTCGCAGGGCAGCGCCGTCGAGGCCGTCACCCTTATCTGCCCTCAGATCCAGCCTCTGGAAGCTGCTCTGCCCTGCGCCCCGGCTGTGACTGACAGCTCACACCTTGCTGAGCAGCTTCCTCCGACCTAGGTTACACTGGGCGCCCTGTCTTCAGCCAGCCTGCCCTGCGCTAGTCCCCTGCCTTGGGTTCTGTGCTGCTCCCTAAGGAGCTGTCGCCGGCAGCTCACGCATCCGGAGAGCTGCAGGAGGAGCTCTTGCTGAGAGCCCAGTGACCCACGCCTCCTGACCTCCATCACCTACAGCACAGTGGCAGAACCACGGCTTTTGGCATTACTCCATCTCCAGTACATGTGGCACATAAGTCAGTGGGTAGTGTAAAGCCCCCACAAGTTGTGGAGTGGTCTCCTTTCTCCTTTTTAGGAATGAGCTCACCTCTACTAAACCTCAAAAATATAAAATTGGCAGTCAGTCTGACCTGCCAGCTCCTTTGAGTCAGAACATCTGCAACACTGAAGAGGAACAATGACTGCTTTTGAAGCACAGAAAAATTAACTGGAAATAGAATTCTCGTTTCAAGGGCTATTAGAAGAGAAATGAGTCTGGCCCTAGCCAGATACAGGCTTGGACGGTGCCCAAGGCTTTCTGATTTTTGAAAAAGACAAGATCAATTGGCAAGTGCTTGGTGTCTCAAAAGAATAACTTTTAAAAGCCTATTATTGGGAGACTCTTGATTATGCAAGATCCACAGAGGTGGGAGAATACAGGGACACATCCTCCAATCCCTCTACATCCGGGACCTGAGCAGACCTGGGCCAGAGTGTGCTCCTGCCCTGTGGAATCAGCACAGGGCTAGGGTAGTAAGAAGATGCTAATGGAGGCAGAAGAGCTGTGGGATTAATTCAGGTGTGTAGCCAGTGGTGCCATGCTCAGAAAGCCCCAGTGCCAGGCAACTTTTCAAAATTTTCCCGAGGTTTATCAGTTTAAATATAATTAAAATCATGTGTCTTTAAAATTCTACTGCCCCCGCCCACAGCAGCCCTGACGGACCAACCGATCTACTGACAGGTGGGCACGCAGGTAGGACCTCTCAGCCTGTGGGTCCTACACCTCCACCAGAACTCAGCGCCCACCCACAGTTCATGACTGGCAGGCACGTAGGCAGGAACACTAGGTCTGTGCCCCTGAGTCACCGGAACTTCTACCTTGCCCAGAACCCAGCTCTGGCATCTGCTGTGGAGCTCTGCAGCAAAATTCTCTGCAGAGAGGCTGGGGGTCAGACTCTACAGCTAACCCAGGAGCTGAGCACCTTGCCAGAAGACCACAGTGGGCTCTCTTCCAAAAGCTGCAGCAGGAAGAAGCTGAGCACAGCAGTCAGACCCAGCCAGGCATATCTGGACAAGAGCAAACTTGGTAGATCCAGAGCCAAATTCCAGTAGGTGCTAGTGGCATAACTTCAGGAAAGCTGTACACCAAAGGTCAGAGATCACTGCTACACAGAATGATACAGACAAGGAGAAAAATGTGATCCCAGGTCCTGAGCCCACCCGGAACAAATACAGGAGACGCTACCATAAAAGAGAATGGGAATGACGCAGCCAAAATCTCTGAATTAGTAGCATCTGAAATACACAAACAAATGCAGAAATGTATAGAAGAACTCGGATTGGAGATAACTTCTGAAGTAGAAAAAAAAAAAAAAAAAGAAATCTCCGAATTAATAGAGTCTGAAATAAAAAGAAACAGCTACAGAAACATATAGAGGGAATCAGATCAGAAAAAAACCTCTGAAGTAAAAAAAAAAAGACATCTCTAAGTTAATAGTGTCTGAAGTAAAGGAATGGCTGCAGAAAGGTATAGAGGAAGTGAGAGCAGAAATAATCTCTGAAGTAGAGAAAGAAAGGATACCTATAATGAAAGACCTATAAATGCCTCTAAAGAAGACATTGATAAAAAAAATTAAAGGAGAATAGAAAAATGATGGAATCTTTAAATGAGCAATATAGGAAAGAAATCAATTGCATGAAACAGTTTCAAAGAGATGTACAAGAAAATATAATCTCAGTCACAAGCTGGCAACACTGTAAGAACAAAAGTGAAGATAGAGTTTCAAATTTTGACACAATGGTGGCTAATGAAAGAGTAAGAAAGGATCTCTTAAAAAACAGGATGCAGGAAAAAAAATAATTCAACATCTGCAAGGTGATGCAAAAACAAACAATGTGAGATTAGTAGGAGTCGACAAGAAAGGAGTCAATACAAATGATAAAAAAAAAGAATATGGGCAAAAGTCATAGCAGAAAACTCCCCAAATACATGAAAACAATCAGACATTCAGGTAACTGAAGCATGCAGAACTCCAAATAACATCAACCTGACTAAAAACATAGAATAGTCAAGATCCCAGAAATCCAGCAGAAGAATAATATACTGCAAGCCTCTAGAGAAAAGAAAAGAAACAGATTGCATTTATTTTATTTTATTTATTTTATTTATTTTTTTCTTGTTTCAGAACCTTTATTTGTTTATTCACTCATTTTTATGGCCGGCTCAGCCCGCCCCGAGGACAAGGCTGGCGCAACATGTGGTGCCGGGGATCAAACCGCGGTCCCTGCAGCCGCCTAAGCCCTCCCAAGGAGGCGCTCTAGACCACTGAGCCATCCCGCCGGGCCCCAGATTACATTTAAAGGAAAACCCATCAGAATAACAGCAGATTTGTCTTCACAAACCATGAAAGCATGGAGCAGAGTGCTTCAAGTCCTCCATCAAAACAAAGTCCAGCCCAGATGGCTATACTCCACAAAACACTCTTTGAAGTATCAGGGAGAAGTGAAATACTTCCATGACAAGGAACAACTAAAGAATTTCATGATGTCTGTCTTAGTTACTTTTTACTCATTGCTGGGACAAATATCTGACACTCAAGATGAAGGAAGGAAAGGTTTATTTAGCTCACAGTTACTGGAGGTTTCAGTCCATATTTGGTTGGCCCAAGGCTGAGAGGAACAGAGCAGAGACAATCCAGTTCATGGCAGTGGAACAGCAACAAAATGGTGGCGGATGCAGCCAATCAATCAGGGTAGCAGAGCAGCAGCAACGGCTCAAGCCTGTCTCTCTATCTCTCTTTATATCACATTCAGGCTCTCCACCTCAGCCTCCGCCTTAGGCTACACCCATAATCCCAGAAGTACTTAGAGCCATAATCCCATCAGTACTAAAACCCATAATTCCAGGGATCATGGAACAAGTCTCAAACTCTAGAAGTCCCCACCCCCCTGACTCATGAGGCTTTGGGGGGACAACTAGACATAAACCGTAACAATGTCAAAGCCAACCCTACACAGACTACTAGAAACTATTTTAGAGAGGGGCCAAAATGACCTGAACTCTACAAATGAGACCAGGAAAAAGCACACCAAACAGGGAAACCAATTAAACAGGAGAAAAAGGAGCAAGCAGTAGTAAGTAAAAGACATGTCACTCATAAGTTAATACATTTTAATTGTAACCATCAATGTAAATGGACTCAATTCTACAATTAAAAGAAATAGACTGGCAAAGTGGATAAGGAAGCAAAGTAAACAATATGCTGTAAACAAGAAACTCACTTAACTCATAAAGAAACTCACAGGCTAAAAGTTAAAGGATGGAAAACAATAATACATGCCACAGCACCTAAAAAAAAAAAAAAAAAAAAAAAAAAAAAAAAAAAAAAAAAAAAAAAAAAAAAAAAAAAAAAAAAAAAAAAAAAAAAAAAAAAAAAAAAAAAAAAAAAAAAAAAAAAAAAAAAAAAAAAAAAAAAAAAAAAAAAAGAAAAGAAATCAGGGGTAGCAACCTTGTTTGCAGACAGTCTAAACTTCAAACCAAGATTGATCAAATGAAATAAAGAAGGCCACTACATACTGGTTAGGGGAAAAATTCAAGAGGAATAAATAACACTCATAAATATGTATGCACCCAACATGGGAGCACCAAGTTATATAAGACAAATCTTAATGGACAGGAAAAATCTAATATCCAATACCATAATTTTTTCAATGGGACTAGGTTCAAATTCACAACTTTGCACTTGCCAGGCAGGCACTTGTGCCATGGAACTATCTTCCAGCCCTTCCAATACCATAATCTTAACAGGAGATCTTAACACCCCTTTATCCCCAAAAAATAGATCAAACAGACAAAATTTATTTTTTTTGTTTTTTGAGACAGGGTCTCGCTATGCAGTTGAGGCTGGCCTTGAGCTCACTTTTGTAGCCCAGGCTGGTCTCGAACTCGCACCAATCCTCCTGCCTCAGCCTCCCGAATGCTGGGATTACAGGCGTGAGCCACCACGCCTGGCTAAGCAGACAAAAAATTAGCAAAGAAGTCACAGAATTGAACTAGAACTTGGAACAACTGCACTAACTGGACATACACAGAGTATTCCACCGAGCCACTTCTGAATACACATTTTTTTTTGAGCTGCACATGGGAAGACATTTTCCAAAATAGACCACATACTAGTGCATAGGTCATGCTTAAGTATATGCAAGAAAACAAAAATTATTCCATGCATATTATCTGACCACAGTACAGTGAAACTGGAAATAAATGACAACAGAAATCACAAGAACCACAGAAATACATAGAAATTCAACAGCATCCTTCTCAGCAACCAGTGGGTTACAGATGAAATTAAACATTTACAATTTAATGAAAATTCAAACACAACCTACTGGAATTTATGGGATGCAATGAAAACAGTTCTTGGAAATTTATATCTCTAAATTCACGCATTAAGAAAACAGAATGGAAACAAATGCTCTTACACAACTCCTAAACCAACTAGAAAAGGAAGAGCAAATGAAGCCCAAAGCCCAAAGGTAGGAGGAAATCACAAAGATTTGAGCAGAAATTAATTCAATTGAGACAAAGGAAACAATGCCAAGAATTAATGAATCAAGAAGCTGGTTATTTGGAAGATTAAATAAAATTGATAAACCCCTAGCTAACCTTATCAAAAAGAGAAAAGAAGGGACTCACATTCAAACAATAAGGAACGAAAAGGGTGAAATTACTGCAGAACCAGCAGAGATTCAGAGGATCATTAATAGCTACCTTGAGAATCTTTACTCTTACAAAATTAAGACACAGATGAAATGGACAGATTCCTAGTAAGGTACAAACTACCAAAACTGAATCAAGGAGATAAAAGAACTCTCAATAACCCAAGAACAGTCAGTGAAATACAAAATGTAATAAAATGTCTACCGACAAAGAAAAGTCCAGGTCCTGATGGATTCACCACTGAATTCTACAAGAAATTTACAGAAGACATAATCTCAATACTCCTCAAACTCTTCAATGAAATTGAAAAGGAAACAATCCTCCCAAAATCATTCCTAGAAGCAAGTACTGGTACCAAAACCAGAGAAGGATGCAGAACTACAGGCCAATTTCTCTTGAACATAGATGCAAAAATCCTCAATAAAATCCTTGCTGATAGAATACAGCAAATCATCAAGAAGATTATATACCATGATCAGGTAGGATTCAACCAGGGATGCAAGGATAGTTCAATATATGCAAATCTATAAATGTAGTACACTATATCAATAGATCCAAAGCCAAAAATCACATGATCATCTCAATTGATGCAAAAAAAAAAAAGGCTTTTTGACAAAGTCCAATACTCATTCATGTTCAAAGTCCTACAGAAAATTAAAATAGAGGGCCTCTACCTCAATCTGATAAAAGCCATCTATGACAATCCAATGGCTAACATAATCCTAAATGGGGAAAAGCTGAAGTTCTTTAGTCTCAGATCTGGTACAAGATAAGGATGCCTCTATCACCACTCCTATTCAATATGGTTCTGGAATCGTCATCTATAGCCATTAGACAAGAGAGAGAAATAAAAGGAATAAGAATAGGTAAAGAAGAAGTTAAAGTATCACTATTTACAGATGACATGATAATCTACTTGGTAGACCAAAAAAACTCCACCAAGAAGCTACTAGAATTAATACGCAAATTCAGTAGCATAGGAAGTTACAAAGTCAATACCCAAAAATCAATAGCATTCCTCTACACTGATAACAAATACACTGAGAGGGAAATTAGAGAAACAATATCTTTTACAATAGCACTGAAAAAAGTGAAATACTTAGGAATTAACCTAACTAAAGAAGTGAAAGTTCTATTCAATGAAAACTACAGTACTCTGAAAAAACAGATCCTAGAGGATTTCACAAAATGGAAAGATATTTCCTGCTTCTGGCTAGGAATAATCAACATTGTGAAGATGGCCATACTCCCTAAATTGTTGTACAGATTTAATGCAATTCCTATCAAAATGCCATCAATATATCCCACAGACCTGGAGAAGTCATTCC
>PVJA010008699.1:25236-57736 GCA_004027025.1 Myocastor coypus
AAAAAAAAAAAAAAAAAAAAAAAAAAAAAAAAAAAAAAAAAAAAAAAAAAAAAAAAAAAAAAAAAAAAAAAAAAAAAAAAAAAAAAAAAAAAAAAAAAAAAAAAAAAAAAAAAAAAAAAAAAAAAAAAAAAAAAAAAAAAAAGACCTGATGATCAATGGAATAGATTATAAGATGCAGAAGCAAATACAAACACACTTGGTTGCCTTATTTTTGACAAAGGGGTCAAACATGTCTACTGGAAGGAAGATAACCTCTTTAACAAATGGTGCTGGGAAAACTGGTTCTCTACACGCCAAAAGCTAAAACTGGACCCAGATCTATCACCATGCACTAAGCTAAAATCAAAATGAATTAAAGATCTAAATATTAAAAGAGAAACACTAAGTCTCCTGGAAGAGAAAGTAGGAGGAAATCTTGAAGACACTGGGGTAGGCAAAGACTTCATGGACAAAAATCAAAATGTACATTTAACACTTGAAAGAATCAACAATTGGGACCTTCTCTGGCTGAGGAGTTTTTGCACGTCAGAAGAAATTACCAACAGAGTGAAAAGACAACCCACATATTAAAAAAAAAAATTAACTAATAAGTATTCAGACAAAGGTCTTCTATCTAGAATTTATAAAGAACTGAAAATTCAAAGACCCAATCCAGAAATGGGTATCTGAGATGAACACACACTTCTCAGAGAAAGAATCTCAACAAGGTCATAAATACATTAAGAAATGCTCCACATCACTAGCCATTTGTGAAGTTCTAGTTAAAACAACACTTAGATACCATCTCACCCCAGGCTATCATAAAGAAATCAGCCAACAACAAATGTTGGAGAATCTGTGTAGAAAAAGGAACCCTTCTCTACTGCTGGTGGGAATGTAGACTGGTACAACCATTATGGAAAGCAGTGTGGAGGCTCCTTAAAAAACTAGGACTGGAAATCCCATTCAATTCAGCTATCCCTCTACTGGGAATTTTCCCAAAAGAACTGAAAACATCATATCATAGTGGTATTTGTGTGCCTATATTCATAGTAGAACAATTTGTGATAGCCAAATATTTGAAACAGCCAAAATGCCCATCATCTGAAGAATGGTTGAAAAAGATGTATTTTTATACAATGGAATATTATTCAGCTATAAAGAATGGTAAACTGAAAGACTTCATATATAACTGCATGTATCTTGAGCGTATACTCATAAGTGAAATAAACCAGACCTCCTATATGTGTAAATCATGTAGTGTCCCTAGTGTAAGAACCCAAAAGAATAAATAAAAATGGAAAGGAATAACATAGCCGAATGGAAACCAAGCATTAAACAATGAAGTGACTGCAAACAGAAAAGATTGGAAACGTGACAGGAGCAAAACCATGCACCTCTATACACAAGATGCATTAGATAATGGGCCAAAGACCCACCCAAATATTTTTCACACTGAGGAAAGCACTGGGTAACACTAAAATTATTCTTGGAATGCTGTCATTCCTGTCTTTTGGATGTGTGCTGCTTCTAATGTAATTTCAGTTACTGCTATACTCTCTCTCTCAAGTAAATGACTGGTTTACAAGGAAACAAAGAAGGGTATTACCTGAGAGTAAGAAACTAGAAAAAATGCCGTAGGATTGACTGGCTACAATTTTGTATATACTTAGATTTCTAAATGTCTGTGTGAAAATGTGTAACTGCCTTTATCACATATAGGGATTTATTAGACTGTCAATGATTGATGGAAAGTGCTGACTCCAAGTTAAGTGTAAGAAGTTTCATATTCAGAAAGACAGCAATGTTAAGCTCAAGTACCTATGTTATGGAGTAATAGTATCACAAAGCTTCTGTTCTGGAAGGTTAAGAATGTAAGTTTATAGACCAAAAATTGGAGAAAAAGAAGGGCTACAAGGATTGCCAATATTTTGACCCTAGCCATTCAAGGTCAGTGAGGACTCAGTACATAAGAGAACCTGCGCTATAACATCCTATAACTCAGTGGTTTCCCAAATTTTCTGTTCAAGGAGATTATGAGGCCACAGAGGAAAGGGATAAACGATGTATAGTGTGCCTAAGGAGAGTCACCTGGAAAGAAAACATTCTCTTGGGCTTTCACAGAGAGCAAACTGGTCAAGCAACAGCTGTGACTCATCCAGTTGTCTGATACTGACAACAGTCCTACAAAGCACTGTACGTGGTTTCAAGATAAATCCTGAGGGGATTTGACTGACCTTGGAAGGTACAAAAGTTACATGTTCTGTTGTACATGTCTTGTTTTAACTTGCCCTTAACCACCCAGCAGAAAAGTTTAACCACGAGGCATAAAACATAAAGCTAGATGAGTATGTTGAATTGTAAAAGGCTTAAATCAACAGCTTCTGACATTTCCAATTCTGCCAATAATCCATTGCAATATGGAATACTGGACTATGTATACAACTACTTTTTCTCTTAGTTCAATGAGAAGAAATTTTTTGTACAAACAATGATTAGAAAAATTATCATGTCTACATCCTGTGCTCTGCATAACTACCAAAAGGACAACAAGAAGCATTGTTTCAATTATTGGGAATGTACTACTAATATGTCTTTGAAAATGTCACATTATTATTTCTTATTAAAAGAAAAAAATTTAAATTTAAAGAAAAATTCTACCCAAAAAGATACGTAAAGTTTAACATATGATGAGTTTGGTTAATGTGCCGTTTGCTCTCCAAGCTCTGAGTGTTCTTGCCAAACTTTTTTTTTTTTTGAGCCAGTCTCACTATACACATTTTTTCTTTTTTGGTGGTACCAAACAAACCGACCAACCAACACCTCAGGACCTAGTGCTTGCCAGGCAAGCGCTTATTCCACTGAGCTATCTCCCTGACCCAAACAAATTTTTTTAAAGAATTATTTTATTTATTTATTTATTTATTTATTTATTTATTTATTTATTTATTTATTTATTTTCTTGTTTCAGAACCTTTGTTTGTTTATTCACTCATTTTTTTTTTTTTTTTTAAAATGGCTGGCTCAGCCCGCCCTGAGGGCAGGGCTGGCGCAGCATGTGGTGCTGGGGATCGAACTGCGGTCCCTGAAGCCGCCCAAGCTTCCCAAGCAGAGGCTTTAGACCACTGAGCCATCCCACCAGGCCCCCCAAACAAATTTTTTAACAAAAAATTCATCCAGCATCAGACTCAAAGTGCTATTGCGTAAAAAGCTAACCCCGAGCTCTTGCTGTATGTCAGGCACTCTTCTGAATTCCTCACTGTGTTCACCCACTTAAGCACCACAAGTGCATGAGCTAGACAGTGAACCTGCTGTGTGCCCAGTCACCCGTGGGCTGAATCAGAACCCGGGGTCCCTGCTTTCAGGCTGTGACCTCAGCACTGGCCCCTGCTCCCTCTTAGCTGCTAGAAGGCTCATAATATACAAAGTTGGGCATCAGGAAACCCTGGGCCACTCCTAGCTCTCTTCCTGCGCACTGCCCCAAGCCTGCATCCACGTGTATGTGGATCTCTGGCCCTGAGCTATGGAGCAACCTAAAACGAAAGGAGATGAGCAGCTGCGGCAGGAGCCACTGTGTCCCCCGGGTCTTTGTGTCTCAGGAGCCTGGCACACTGTGACCCTTAGGAGGTCTGGCCATGCCATGAGGGCGCACGGTGCATCCACCCCCATTCTGCCCTGGGGCAGACTTAGATACAAATGCTTAGGTTAGAAACAAGCTTGGCATGTTTTTGCTGAGGTGGGATCTCAGGGTGAGACTCCTTTAAGCCACTCACTTCTGCCGTTGGTTTTCCAAACGGTCCAGTTGCTGCTTCCAAATATTTCTATTTTTGCTTGTGATCCACAAAAGTGTCTTTGCATTGAGGCTAATTGCATTTATTGACTGGCGGTGCTGGCAGCGCAGAATGTGACTGATTACAGCCACCATCACTGTGAGCTTTCTCTGTGACAGTCATTTCCACCCAGTTCACCTTTGCTGGGCCTGGCTGCCAGTCCCAGTGTTATAAATAGGTGTTATTGAGAAAATTTGGATTGGTCGTTACCTTTTAATCAATAAACATCTCTATTTTCAGTTTTAGTGATTATTGACTTGACACCATGGTAATGAATTTCTACCAATGCGCCCTCCCTGCCCAGCCAATATTTGAAATTCTTAAAAAAAAAAAAATGTTAGCTTTTTCCTGCCATTTCCCCCAGCCATCTTCAGGATGCAGTTAGGGAAGCGTCAGTCTTACAGGCTCTGTTTTGAAATCAAGGGCTCACACGCACTTTGGAGAAATATGGCAGCCGGATCTGGTGTCCCTCACCCACTTCCCCACGGTCACATCTTATAAAACACTGTACATAGGACAGAGGCAACGGTACAGCCAAGATCAGAGCCTCTCCTTCCACAGAAACATCCGTGTCTGCACCTCGCACCCCACCACCCCACCAGCCACGTGTCAGCCCCCATTTCTGTGGTACACATTAGCGGCACTCTACAAACAGAGCCACGTGCTCTGAGCCTTTAACTCCAGCTGACTTCACAAAGCCACCTCCTCTGGAGAGTCATCCAGACCATCAATGTAATGACAGTCGAGTCCTTTTTACTGCTGAGTCGTACTCCAAGGTCCGGCTGATCACCACTTGTGTAACCTTTCAGCCACTGACAGTCATCTGGATTAACCCTGCTTGAGGATTTCATTATGAATAAAGCCGCTATCAACTCATGGATGGGGCTTTGTGCCAACATAAAGGTGCGTTCTTGTGAGACAGAAGACCCCAGCTGGGCCCGCCTGGTGGTGTGGCAGTCACACCTTTTGTTTTTGAAGAAACTTCTCTTCCATTTCCCCGGTGGTTGAGCCACTTCCTCCCCAGTGACCAGGACCAAAGACTCCCTGCAAGTCTGCCAGCCTTGGGGCTATGGCGCTCTCTCATTGTCATTCTGGAAGGAGGATAGTGATGTCTGTGGTATAAGTTGTCACTGTCCTCCCAACAGGTTTCACGGAGCAAACACTGCTAATTTTATTTTATTTTATTTTATTTTTTGAGACAGGGTCTCACTATGCAGTTGAGGCTGGCCTTGAGCTCACTTTTGTAACCCAGGCTGGTCTCGAACTTGCACTGATCCTCCTGCCTCAGCCTCCTAAGTGCTGGGATTACAGGTGTGCACCACCACGCCCGGCTAAACACCGCTAATTTTAATAAAGTCTAATTTTCCTTTTTCTGGACTGTGCTTTTCATGTTGGATTGAAGAACTCTGTGCCCAGCCCTAAATTCTGAAGATTCTCCATAGAGTTTTTCCTAAAAATTTGTGTCATTAAAATTTCCATGTAAGGTCGTGGCGCACTTATACACTTTTTGTATAAGATGTGAACTTTGGGGTAAGGTTCTGCCTGTCCCCTGTAGGTATCCACTGACTCCAGCTGCACCCGTCGACAAGGTTCTTCTGTGCATCGGGCTGCCTTTGTGTCTTTGTCTCAAAGTGCAGTCTGACAGGCCTGTTTGGGTCTGGCTCACCTGTTCTGTGCTCCTCTGATGTGTTTCTCCTTCTGTTGGGCTCACACAGTCTTGACCACTCTAGCTGGACAACAAATCCTGAAACTGAGGACACTGATACCGCACTCTCTTAGCAATTGTTTTAGCAATTCCATTTCCTTTGCCTTTCCAGATAAGTCGTAGACAAACCTTTTCTGCATTTACAAGACGCCTGACTAGGACATGATGGGAACTGCAGAAAACTTGCGTGTCGGTGGAGAGGCTCCTTGGTGCTGTCCTGGAGAGCCCTATCCACGGGCCTATATCGCTGTTTCTTTTGTGCATTGACTTCTTCTGCTGACCATTTATGACCCCAGCTAACAAGTCTCTTGCCTGTTTGACTAGATTCGCAGTTAAATGTTTATGCTTTTTAGTGACAGCGCACAGCGTTCTGTTGGTAAAGTGTTGGTGACCTGCACTCATTGATAATTACGGGAGTGCCGTGGGTTTTACGAATTGTATCGCCTGTCTCATTGAACTTACGTTAGTTCTCGAAGATTTATGTGGGTTTCTTTGGATTGTTCCCCATACAGCGCCGTGTCATGGGCTCATGGCGGTAGGTCTGTTTCTTCCCTTCCAACCGGCATGCCCTTTCACCTCCTTTACACCTTGCAGCACCACGTACGTACGCGAATGGCGAAAGCAACCTCTCTGCTTGCCTCCGGCTTGGAGAAGCGCCCAGGCTTTGGCGTGCAGGCACTGTCAGCCGTGGCTCTCGCAGTCGCTCTGCAGCGGGCTGTGGTTGTTCTCCACTGTGCCCGTGTTTCTGAAAGCGTCGCTCGTGAGTGGTGCCGAGTTCTGGAAGTCCTTGCTTCGCTCTGTCCTGTGCCCGAGTGAGCTCTCTTCTTAGCCTCTGATCATGGCCACACAGCCACTACGTCAGCGGCTCTGCCTTCACGTTTTGGACCAGGCCCCTCTGAGCTGCGGCGTGTCATTCTGTGTGCAACAATCAGTTGCAATTTGCCAACGGTTTTCAGGGATTTTACAACTACATTCATGGGGGTTATTAATCTGGTTTTTAAATTTCATGCTCTTTGCTTTGGCTTTAGGGTACCTCTAGCTTCACAAAATGACCTGGAAACTACTTCTATCTCATTTGTTTTGTGGAAGAGATTGCGTAGAATTGGTGATAATTATTTTGTCAAAATTTGTAAGATTTTCCTATGTGATCTCTGAGTCTCTGGGCCTTCAGAGAACCCTCACGGCTGGTGCTGCCCCCGCGCGATGCCCCTGGAGCCTGAGAGGGGAAGGTGCCCTGGTTCAGCCCAGTGAGTGGGCAGCTGAGGCACCACTTGGACCTCAAAAGGCCTGGCAGAGGTAGAGCTACAGTCTCTGGGTCTTCCTGTCCAGGGTCTCTGGCTGGAGAGCGCTTTGGGGCCCCCGACTCTCCAGTCCCCAGTCTGGAAGATGTGAGGCAGGAGGACGGCAGGAACTCACTGTGCCAAGAGCCTGGGACCTACGGCCTCTGCCAGGAGGGCATCCTGGCTGAGCACATGCAATGTTCAGCTGCTGGTTGTCTTTAAGGATGGGGGTCAGTGGGCCTCACTCTTACTAGCTTTACTCTGCTAAGTGAGCCACACGGTGTGAGAGGGTGACGCCCAGGTGGGGTCACACACAAGGGTGGTGGCGGGGGATGTGAATGAGGCCCGTGGGAACCATACATAGGGTAACAGAGGGGGAAGCCAGTGGCCAGCATCCGGGTGGGGAGAATGGAGGCGGCAGCGGCTGCAGGTCAGTGCTGTTAATAACAGAGCCGTAGCATCGCCGTACGGGACGTGCAATCTCCGGCACTACGCCAAGTGCCTTTCCGGAGTTATGTGGTCATGTCTTGCAGTGTGCCTTTGAAGTGTGAATTACTTCCTATTATGGACAAGGAAACCGAGACTCACAAGAAACCTCCAGCCTTCACACTGTAGAGGAAACACTAGGATCTCAGCCAAGGGCAGCACTGTAAGCCTTCCCTGGGAACACCTGGATGGTGTGCAGAGCACAGACAGAGCCTGGGGCTGGCTTGGCAAGGAGAGGCGCACACGTCTGGGAGCCAGACACATTCTTGAACAAGGGGTCTCTGAATACCTGCGTGCAGAGGAGGTGGCTTTTGGGGGGTGGCAGGCAGTGGGGTCTCTGGCGGAGGAAGAGGCCTGGTTTCCAGCATAGGCAGAGACAGCAGACTCACTGACTCTGTACACACCCCTGGGCCTTTAACATCCCCAGGTGATCAAGAGACACAGTTCTCCGGAGCACACTCCTCCCTCCTTGGTATAAATTTTATATTAGGAGCTCTTTAAGGAAACACGGGACACTTTCCATAAGCATTTTGAGATGCCCTGGGTTAGTGTGTTTAGCTGCTGGCTCCCCTCCGCTGACTCATGCCGGGCTGGGCATTCCCAGCATGAGTTAGAGAGACCGCACAGGAAGACAGGACATCACGAAGCTCCTGAAAAGGGGACAGAGGAGGACTCCGGGAGAATGTTGTCACTTACGACTCAAGAAGGAGAAAGGTCCCATGTCCAGCGAGTCTGAGGGGGCGGGCAGTGGGATGTGGGACCACCGGGATATAGGGCATTAGGAACACCTCTCAGGGACACAGGCATGGGTGGTCAGCATGCTGGGGACTGGTGCCCCAAGTCCCTGGAGTGACCTAAGAACTGCAGGAAGGTGCTGTGGGGCCTGACCTTGGGTCCCTGTGAGGGACCTCCTCAGCATTGCTGAGGTTGTAAACTGCACCCGAATCCTCCAGGGGACAGTGTGTGCAGACAGAGCTCGGGGTGCCCAGGCCACCCCACCCCCAGGCACTCCCACCCCACCTCTCTTTTTTCTTTGATTTTTTTTTTTCTGGCAGCGACTTCATGTTTGGGATAGAAGGTCCCGCCGTCCCAGCTGCAGCTTTCTCTCTTGCTCCCCAAGTTGCCTGGTGCGGTGCTTCCAGCTCTACTTGAGAGTGATTTGTACTCAAATCAAAATCTGCATAGCCACGAAACTCTGCTCACACTCCCGAAATACTCTCCCAGCTTCTACCCAGGTGAATCAATAAGCTAGTTTATAAGAGGAAAGTGCAGCTATTTTATATGTTTTTTTTTAAATCAATGCTTGGTTATGAGATTACAAACTGTAACCGTGTGGCCCAGATCTTCTCTTCAACCTCGGTTCTTCTCAGGAGTGGCTGGGCCAGCAGCTGGGCCTGGATGTTTCTCGCACCACAGCCTGGGCTGGGAAGCCCCTTCCTGCTGTCTGAGCCCCAGCCTGGGGGACCTGGCACTGCAGGCCTGGGCCCTCGCAGCGCCGGAAGCCTGCGCCAGCCGTTGAGCCTTCCTCTTGACGGCTTCCTTGATGTCCTCCACGTGGACCCGCTCCTCTCCCCTGTCCTCCGCCCATAGTCTCGGGCCCCTCCTGCTCTGCTCCCCACTCCTTGCCCGCAGGGTCTCCAGCGTCCTCCCACAGCGCATGGGGCCTTGTGCTCTGGACAGATGTTGCTGTTCATCCCCCTGCTGCGCTGCGGCCCTGATCTGGGGGACTCCCCGGGACAGCGGGGTACTCTGCTCCAGTGCCAGCTGCCAGAGCAGCGCCTCGGCCTTGGCCCGGCAGTGCTGCAGCACCTGGCGTGCGCGGGCGTTGGCGAGAGAGCTCGGAGCTGGCTCTGGGTCCTGGGCGCGCCTCCTGTCGCCCGGTGTGGAGCCCCGTGCGGGGCTGTCGCGCTGCGCCTGGCGGTAGCGGGTCGACGGCCCCCACCTGTCCCCGGCCACTGCTTGCTGCGGCTCTCGCTCCCGCCGCGCCCTCCGGAGCCTGTTCAGCACCGAGGCCAGCGCCCTGGCGTCCTCCGGGCTAGGCGCTGTGCCCGGCCAAGGCAGGGGGTGGTGGGTCTCCGGAGCCCCCCAGGCTTCTGCGCGCCCATGCTGGGGTCCGTTCGCTGCGGGGCTCAGGCTGCGGGTCGCGCACGGTGAGCCGGGGGGCGTGCGCGGGAGGGGACGCGAGCGGGCCCAGGGGTAGCGGCCTGACATCCTCCTGGGCGCTGGTGTCCGCAGGGTCTGCACCCACACTGTCCCCGCCTGGCGTGGTCAGCTCCTGTGACGCTGGGGCTACTTCACAATGCGTCAGGGACAGGGAGGAGAGGCCTGCGGCAACCGGCAGTCCCAGGAGTATCAACCTAAGTCCAGGCACCCTGAGCACAGGGGAGGTAGTAGACGGGGTCTCACACCCCCTGCCCAGTCTCCTGAGGATACCTCCTCTGCAGTGAGACGCCCATGGCTGTGGAAACCATGCCCAGGCCAAAGCCTCTTTCCCGTTTAAACTTGAGAACAGAAGAGTGTTTTCTTTGTGTTTGTTTTGTAGTACCGGGGATCGAACTCAGGGCCCTACCCTTGTCAGGCAAGGGCTTATTCTACTGAGCTATTTCCCCAGCTCTGATAACAGGTGAAACAAGGTTCCATTGTCCGTAATATTCCTTTTCAGTCAGGCGAAGAGTGTGGCATGCCACTTTCTGAAACATCGTCAGCGAACTCCACCCAGAAATCACGTTTTCGTCCTACTGTACCAAGGTAGTGAGGCTGGCCGCTCTGAGGCCCCTGGGTTGGTCAGGAAACGAGTTGCAGGCCCTGTGACCTTGCGAGCTCCTCACTGTCCCTGGCCCTCGGGGTGGACAGGGGTGGCCGGCTGCTGTGTGGGAAGCTTGGCGCCGTATGTGTAGTTGGCAGATGCTCTCTTTGTGTCCTGCAGGGCTTTGGCTGAAAGTCTTAGGACAACACACAGGCTCGCAAAAACTTCCACAGACTCCTTGAGGAAAAGATTAATAGCCCTAAAACAGTTTAAGTAGAAGACTGCTGGGAAGGACTAGCTAGCATCAGGCCCTTCCATGCCCACAAGGGATTCCCAAGGTGGCCAGCACTGAAGACACGCCATCCGAGCATGAATACCCCTGGCTCGTCTCAGACTAACATCCAGGGCAGCAAGGCAGCAGGGGCCAGGCTGGGGAGCTGCACACACCTTGTGAATGACTTTGATGTGCTGGGAAACCAAGAGCAGCCTAACAGCCATGACTCTGGAGGCTGTGACCAGATTGAGCAGAATCCACACAGCCCCTGTCAGGATTCCAGAGCTCCTCAACCTGCTAAGAAAACCATGGGCAGGGCAAGTCAGGGTCCACAACACCCTGTCCTTAGGGCCGTGTGGCAGTCGCCTGAAGCATAGTGACAGAGCCATCCCAGAGGTGCTCTGCCTGGACAGGTCTCCCCAGCATGTCCGAGCAGAGGACAGAACCTGTGACCACCCTGAGTTTCTATTCCACCTTAGTTTACGTGATTATAACCCTAGTTGGGAGGTAGCGCTGTTTAAAACGCTGCAGCAAATCTGAGCTGGACGTGCTTTGCAAGGTCAGAAGCCTTGGGGATTGGGTGAAGCAGAGAGTTGAGCGTCATGCTTCCATGAAGCTTTGTAGAGCACTACACGGAAACACACATCTCTGGCTGTGCCCTGGGCACCTCCTGTCCCAGAGGGCACTGTCCCACGGTGAGAACTCAGGGGTCCTAGAGCTCGGTCCTAGACCAGCATCCCCATCCTGCCGTGTGCCCCTTGAGTCCCTTCAGGGTGCAGAAGGTGACCTGGCTGGGGTGCTTCAACTCAAGGGGCCTGGAGAGGAGGGCTCCTGCTCAGAGCTTCTGCTTTTATCCTGTGGAGCAGTCGCCAAAGGCAGAGCCTAGCAGCCACATCCCCAGCTCGCCCCTGGTGGCGCTGTGCTGTGTTCTCAGAGCACCATGGTGATATCCACGGAGGTGGGACCTGGGCTCAGAGCCCAAGGGCTCCTACCTCCAGTTCAGAGCTTGGCATAGAGCTGCGGGTGGCTCTTGCCTCTGCTTGTGACAGTGTAGAGGGGTAGATGCAGCCTCACCTTTGTAACCATGTCTCTGGGCTGGGCTAGTGGCTACGGTGCCAGGAGAGGTGGCCACAGGTGACACATAGGGTAATGGGGAGGCTGGGCTGTCGATCTCTCCAGATAGCTCACAGGGCAGGGAAGTCCTTCTATGTGCTGGTGACCGTGGAGCTAAACCTGGGTGACAACTGAGAGTAGCAACTGGGACAGTGTGAACAGGAAGATAAGCCCAGCCGAGGAGGACCCTGAATGCCTGGCTCATGAGGACACGACGGCTGTGCCGGTGGGTGTGGGGAGCATCGTGGAGGGGCCTCGAATGCCCACCAGGGAGTGTGGGGTCCCAGCTGTGTGCAGGAACCCAGCTGTGTCCTGGGCTGCTTGGGTCCAGCAGGGAAAGACCTAGCATTTGGGGCAGGCCCTGAGGCCTTGCTTTGCACAGAGCTGCTCCAGATTTTGTCTCTATTAAGTCCTGGGCTCCTTGGTATACCTTGATCACATGACCCAGGGTTCTCCTGCGCACAAGAAGGGCTGAGGCCCACTGTGTAGACAGTGGTGGAGGCAGTGAAGGCCCTGAGCCCCGAACAAAGCTGCGGGATCTGTGCAGTCAGGACCACTGCATTAGGACACCAGTCCAGGGTGCGTGGGGATCCTGGTACACCAGGCTGGTGACCACAGAAGCAGAGGAAGGGGCAAGCCGGATATTGGCAGGGGCTGGGAGGTACAGCCTGTGGGCAGGGAAGCTAGAGGGGCAGGGACTCTGGCCACATGAAGGGTGTCTAGACTGGGGCCCCAGCAGATAGTGACAAGCAGTGCAGTCATGGTGGCCTCAGGGACAGAGGTCTTGGAAATCAGGATGAAGCTGTGGTAACAAGCAGCCCCCCTAGATGGGCAAACCAAGGCCAGAGCAAAGCTGCTTAACAGTCGTGCTTGACAGACTTCTCTGAGGTGGCCCAGTGCAGAACAGGATGGTCACCTCCACATCTAACCAAGGCCTTCGAGGTTCCCCAGCCTGGAAGTCTTGGCTCTGTCCTAGTAGCTCGAGGGGATGGAAGGGAGGCTGTCAGGTGTCGGGGTCCTGAGCATGCCAGCTGTCTTTGAGTGGCCACAGAGGCCACCACTGTGCACCAGGCCTAAGAGCACGGCCAGCGCCTGCAGGACCACAGGCAGTTGGACCCAGGTGGGGCGTGCACTGACCCCATGGTGCCAGGTGACGTGGCAGGGAGCCTGCCCTGCACCTTCCCCAGGACAGGCCTCCAGGCCGCACTGGCCATCCAGCTGGTCTCCAGGCAGGGCAAAGTGGGGAGACAAGCGAGGACCCACACAAAGGCAGGTACCAGGACTTGGGTGCACATGTGTGTGTGTGTGTGAATCGAAGCGCACACCAGATTCCAGAGCTGTGGTGTGGAAGAAGTATAGACTGTGGCGGTGCTTTGAAAGTGTTAGCCTCAGGTTGCCATAGGGCGTTTCCAACTCATTAGCCTGTTTTTTTTTTTTTTTTTTTTTTTTTTTTTTTTTTTTTTTTTTTTTTTTTTTTTTTTTTTTTTTTTTTTTTTTTTCTTTTTAAGCTGGCTTAGGCTGCCTTAAAGGTGGGGATGGGGATTGAACCACTGTCCCCTGTGCATGACTGTGATTGGCCAAGCAAGCACTTACACCACTGAGCTAACCAGACCCCCCTCCCCATCAGACTAAAGACAGGGTATTATTGAAATTACTTTCACTACACTTGTTTTAATGTAGCTACCAGGAATAAAAATTATGTATAAGTAGCTGTAACTTATATGTATTTCTTTCCTTCTGTGGGAGATGTTTGATTTTACACACACACACACACACACACACACACACACACACACACACACACCACTATATTTACTGTTTCACCAAAACATAAAAATATAATAAAAATTATGCATTCATGGGCTGCTGTGGAAAGGTTTGATGTATGTATGCATTATGTGGTGTTTAAATAAAAGTAAACACATTTATCTCCTCAAACATTTATGGTTTCTTTGCAGAGACAGCGCTGTGTCCTCCCCAGCTCTGGATGTGCGCGGTGCTTGCTGCCGCCTGGAGCCGCCTGCTGCTCTGCATCCATGTCACCCTGCTCTGCGTGTCCCTGTAACCCGCCAGCCTGGGCTCTCCTTATGTGGCACCTGTCTACAGGCTGGACCCCGGCCCTTTACACAGTTGAGTGAATTTTATGTTATATGAATTTATTGCTTTGAAATCACATTTTCTGAGAAGTCAATATTTAGGTCAGACTTTTTAGAACCCCTGTCTGGATAACAGGATAAATTCTTAACTTTCCAAGTCAGCTTTATGGTCCAGCTTTGCAGCATTTCAGCTCTTTTCTCGTCTGCCCGCACATTGTCCTCACTGCCCAGGATGACAGATGCCACAGGAACTGCACTGCACAGGGCCCGCGTCTTGTGGCTACTCGGAGACCAGCATTCATCTCCAATAGTGGAGCTGCAAAACCATAAACACAGATGGAGTAGCCAGACTCACAAACACCCAGGGACATAAAGAAAGAACTTTATGCAAGTGGAATGCTAAGAAAGAAAATCATAGTAGCCTGTAAACTTTTTTCTTTTTTCAAAAAAGAAAGTAGTGGGATAAGTATGTGAGTATCAGGAAGTTTGGTTGCCATGGGAACATTCACCAACACTGCCAGGATTCTGAGTGTCTGAGAGGTCGGTTGGGTGACAGTGATGGCTGACTCGCACCGAGTGTGCGGAGAGTGCTAAGCGTGTGCCACGCAGGCCCCACCCAGACCCTGCAGCGCGAAGCCAGCCCTGAGTTGCGGCCACAGGAAGCAAGGAGGGGTGCTGCCCCTCCACCTGGGCCTCGCCAGCTTTTACCCCTGCCCATGCTGTGGATTACGCCAGAGAGACGTGTGCGAGGACCAGGGCGGAGAGGACCTTAGGGTTGCCAGTTTTGCCACATCTCAGGGTTGTCACGTGTTTCACATCTGTAACCTGAGCACACTTATAAGCAGGAGATGTAACTAGCCAGTCCCTAGGAGGAAGGGGGTCCCAAAATAAGCAGGTCCAGGCTGATGAGTGTCCGGATCTGCCGGGAGCGAGCTGGGCCCCTGGCAGTGACCCGGCACAGGCACTCATTGGTGACCGCAGTGGCATGTAGTCCATATAACCGCAGGGAAATAATGTTACACAGCCAAGCTTGGAGAAAAGCTGCCATGAGTAGCTTGTCCAGTGCGGAGTAACCTCTTTGCCTTCAACAGGACATCAGCCTTAAGTGGAATACTTTTAAAGAACGTGCTTTGTTGAAGCTTGTGAAAAATGCGTGAGGTTTTCAAAGTTCTTGCTGGCGTTTTCTATTTTACACCTTCTGAGCTTGGGGTTTAAGGACAGAGAGCATTCCCTTTTCAGGACAGATTGGTGAGCAGAGTGCAGAAGCGGCGAGGAGCTGGCGGCACGCAGCACCTGACGGCGCACTCAGCACGGCTGAGGACCCCGGGGCCCTCTGATGGCGACACCCACTGTGGTCCCAGCCCCTGCTGCCATGCAGGGGTTTAGATCTTGGGGGAACCTCCTGGGCGGCCTGCCAGCCTTCTCTCCCTCAAAGCCACTAGGCCGAGCACTGGGTCAATCTTGGCCATCTCTCTGCCAGCCCAGCAAGGCCACACGGCTGAGTGACGTCACTAAGGGGCGCTGAGGGGTAGCCCGCAGGGTCTCCAGGTGGGAGCTTTCTCACCTCCCTGAGCACATGCTTCAGGCCCCATGGCCTCTCAGAGCTCCTGCAGAGCCTAGATGCTCTCCTTGTAGTATGTCCAGGGCAGGCCTGCATGTGGGGCTCTGTGGAAACCTGGGCAACCAAGTCTGGCCTCCCAGAGGCCTGTGGCCACTCTGGGTGCCACCAGGGCCAAGTGTTGCAGGAAGTGCACGTCAAAGGAGTGGAATAACTGACCAACTTGCTGCACGTTCATGTGTGTAACCGCGGCTGAGCTCCCTCCCTCTCTCCCTTCTTTCTTTCCATCCTTTCTTGTAGTACTGGAATAGAACCCAGGGTCTTTGTACTTAGCTGTATCTCTGGCCCCTTTTTAATTTTGATACAGAGTCTGCTGAGTTACCCAGGCTAGGCCTTCGCTTCCGATCCTCCTGCCTCAACCTGCAAGAGTGCTGGGCTTGCAAGTGTGTGCGCTCCACACTTGGTGGGGACATCTCTTTACTTGCCGGGCAGCCTAAGGCCTAATGTCCACACGGCCACTGGCAACGCCCCTATGGCTCTCGTCTGACATGCGCAGCCCCTGTGGCTTGGCCGCTGGTCTAGGGCAAGGAGGGTTTTTGCACTCTGGAGTCTGGGGAAATCCCAGCTGAGGCAGGGCCTGGGTCTGCAGAGGCGACACAAACGCAGTCCCTATAACCATGGAAATAGGCCAGTGCTTTCCCAAGGCTCCTGTGCCAGGACACTGAGAGCCTCAAGGCAGCCTCCGTGTCCTGGGTTACCCAGGCCATGAAGGGTCAGAGTCCAGAAAGGTGTCAGTGGGGAGAGGGGGGTGGAGGGAAGAGAGGCCACTGGCAGAGTTTATGGAGTAGGATGGGGCCTGCGGGCCTGGGGCCGGTGCCTGAGCTCTGTTTAAAGCTGCAGGAAAGCAGGCGTGAGGAGCCAAGGCATCTCAGTTCTTGTGTCTGGCCACTGGCTTGGCCATGTAGGTCCAAATAGACTTGGAAACTCAGGGAGACTGAGCTCTGCTTTGGATGTAATGAGTGAAGCTTGTATCCAAGCAGGTGCGCGGACAGCATCGCATCCAATGACAGCATTCCTGCCCTGTCCTGGGCTTACTGGGCCTGGGATGCCAAGCCAGGCCAAGGAATCTGCACTGTGTCTGGGGGGGTTCCTTTACTGGTCACCAGGTGGGGACCACTGCTGTGGCTTGGGGTAGCTGTCCCCCAGAGGTCTTATGCCCGTAGATGGGGCTCTTGGGAAGTGGCTAGGCTGGGGTTGTGATGGCCACAGTGGCCGAGCACAGTCCTGAGTGAGAATAATGGGTCCCACCCTGCGTGTGAGTGGCACCAAGCAATAGGTTTGTGGCCTGGATGGACACGAAGGGACAGAAGGAAGGCGGGCTGCTGCCACTCCTCCGACTGGTGCTGGCTTCCACCTGCCACGCCATGGCCGCTTGCCCATGGCCGTGCTCTCTGCTGTGTCACCCTGCCTTGGAGCCAGCTGACAATGTCTGAAGCCTCTACAAACTGTAAGATGAAATAGACCTTTCTCCTGGGAGAGCTTCCTGGGGTGGTGCGGCTCGAGGGCCTAAGCAGCAGGGTGCAGTGGGACACAGGAAGAACCAGGTCCCTGCAGCGTGCAGGGTGCACGAGGAGCAGGCGCTCCCTTGGTCCTCTCTCCAGATTCCCTGTCTGTAGGCCAAGCCACATGGCTCTGGGAAGCCACGGTCAGTAGCCTTGCCAATCTCGAGGCTGTGCCTGTGGTGGCACCCAGCTGCGTTCTGAATGCCCTGGGTCTCCGCGTGGGGGTTCACTGCCTCCTCATCCCTCTACATCTTCATGGGCTCACACCCCTGCCCTGGGACACTGGAGGTCACCCAAGACCCTCCCAGGTCTCTCCTGCGTGCTGCTAGGCTTGCTTTCACCTGTGATGGGGTTAACGTTACAACTCTGAGGAGACAACAGAGTCTCTGGAGGCAGGCCGTGGCTCTGCCATGGCTCTACAGTGACAGACAGGCCAGGCAGCCCCTGTAGCCACACAGCAGGGTGGAGGCGGGCCCAGTGCTGGGGGGAGCTCAAGATCCACACTGCACCCTCCATGCTGTCCCTGAAGCACAGGTGGCTCTGCGCTCAGCTGAGTCCTCGTGGCCCGGCGCTCAGGGAACAGTGTGTGGTCAGTTGCACGCTCTCCTAGAAGCCCAGAGAGGAGGAGGAACCAGCTTCTCAGTGTCAGGAGCAAGTCTGTCTTGACCTTGGCCTGGCACTGTGTTACAGGCTGGGGGCTCCATGTTCAGCAAGGGACCATTGGCCAGGGCTGGTCACAGCACCACCAGGAGGAGGCCCAGAACCTCTGTCTGCTCAGTCGCTTAGGCTCACTGTCCCGCACTCCCCGTTGGAGAGTGTGTTGCTGCCCCCACACCTGGGCCCTCTGACCACTGCGATGCTGCAGGAGGCCAGGCCAGACCTGAATCCTGGTCTCCAAGTCTGCACGCCAAGCGAACTACTGTGTGGTGCTTGTACACCCACAGCAATCTCACACAGCAGGAGCAGAAGGGCCAGAGCAGGGTGTGCAGAAAGGGGAGGGCAGAGGGGGCTCAGGCATAGAGGCCAGGGCAGCAGGCTCAGGGTGCTGCTGGCCCTGGATGCCAGCCACACTTCCCTGTGAACTTGGCATCTGGGCTCCTTCACCTGGCTGCCTGGCTCCCTCCTGCCTGTCAGGCTTTTATTTACGCCAGCTTCTCACCAAGGGCTTCCTGTCTACCACACTGAAAGTCGCAGCCTTTGTCCTGCAGAACATGCCTCTGTTGGCTCTTTTTTCCTGGTCCCTGGCTACCGACAAAACCACCTTTTCCAGACCCACACAGCTAGGGGTGGCCACGCACAGGTCCTCACCAGTGGTCTGCTGAGAGCATTCTGCTGAACCCCAGCTCGACCTGTCCAACAGCAAAACTGTCTGCTCTTTTAAACACTACTTTCCAGAGAGCCAGGGCCCTGGCTTCTACTACCCAGAGGTAGTAGAAAGAGCCAGAGGATGTGGGGACCCTGGGCTGCTGGGGAACAGGCGTTCCCTCTCCAATGTGCGGCTTATGCAGGAGCTACCCTGTGCTCCAGTGTCTGTGTGCTTGAGACACTTTGAAGACAGCTACATGGACTGACTTTGTCCTGCCCAGCCCTGAACACCATCCAGGGATGTGTGGTTCTTCCTGATTCACCATCTGCTTTCCTAATCAGAGTGGAAGTTTGGGGAGCAGGGACACAGGGTTGTGGGACTGCTTGCTATGCAGTTCCCAGCACCTAGAACAGTGGGCGACTCATAACAGGTTTTCAATGAATGAACATGGAGTAGAGTGTTACCGGCCACTCAGGACAAGTCCTCATCTATGTTATAAGAAAAGGTGCTGGGCAAGCTTTGTAAGAGTCCGAGGCATTGGTGGAGCAGGGAAGTACTGAGAGGCTGATTGGAGCAGGGGTGGGGCCTGGGGGCCTGGCGTGCACAGGAGTCTGGCCCTGGCTTTGGCCTCTCCCCGCTACTGGGGGTTCTATAGCCAACTCCTCTTTCTGTGTAGAAGAGAAACACAGCTACAGCCACAGCCCCCCCCCCATTCTCTTTGGAAAACTATGCACCAGGATGCATCCCAGCTGTGGCTCTGCAGAGCCCGAGGCCCAGGGCAGTCACAGAAGCACTACAGGACGGGGCAGAGGGCACCAGGATGAGCTAGGTGTCCACACCAGGGTCTGCAGCAGATGACCCACCCACCTCCCTGGCCCACACTGTGCTCACCTAAAGATGTGCATGACTCCCACCTCCACTTCTACTGTGTGGCGGTCCACACAGGTCTCCTCTCCTCCCATATCCAGAAGCTGAAGCCTCCAGCCCAGAACCTACAAATGTAGCTGTATTTGGAGACAGGCCATTTCAGAGACAAGTGAAAGAGAGTCCACGCATGGGGTGGTCACTGATGCCACCCGGGTGATGTCTTCATAATGAGATAGGATGCAGATCCTACAGAGGAATGGCCATTAGCACACAGGTACCAAAGCCAAGAAGAGGCCTCAGGAGGAAACAAACACCCAGCATCCAGACCTTGGGCTTCTGGCCTCTGTTACAGTGAGAAATTGAATCCAGTTGTAGAGTTTTGTTCTGGCAGTTCTGGAAATATGATCTGAGAGCTGAGGTAGAAAACAAAGGCATGATGTGTGGAGCTGCGGCCAGTGCTTCTCTCCTTCAGCTGCACTAACAGAAGGAAGCTACCTGAGGCATAGGGTATGCCCAGCCGGCCGCACTGGCCAGGCCCACGGGGTGAAATGGCCCCCTTCTGAGTCAAGCTTCACCTGTAGTCATCGGAAGAGCAGCACCACTGAGCAGAAGGCCAGAGGGCAGGGGAGAGGGCCCAGGAGTCATCTCTGAGGGTAGCAGCTGTGCAGGATGCAGATGAAGTTTTAGGGGACACCAAGCCACCTCCGCACGGAGCCCTGGGCTCAGCTGAGTGGGAGACTCAGGCAGGGGAGGGGTGCAGCCGGAGGGGGGTTGAGGACTGTGGGTAGTGGCCAGCACCAGGAAGGCTTTCTAAGAGCATATTGGCAAATATGAGGGCCTTTTCCAGGACATGGAAGATAAGGCTGGGCAGCCACTCCTCGGACACATCACGCGGGGCCTGAGAGGCAGAGCTGTTGTTGGCACGCGAGGCCCACGGGTCTCCTTTCCATCCTGATGCTCTTGGTGTTAGTGGGCTGCACTTCAACTGACCACGGGTTCCAGCGATGCTAGAGACAGACCCCACTTCTAGTTGTAAGAGTACGTGTGTGGTCAACAAATACTTTTGAGCTTTGTGAATTCGATGAGTAAAGAGGGTAGGAAATATACTGAAAAAATGGAATAAACATATTTAATCTGTAGAGGTCAATCGTAAGACCTTGGGAAATAGAAAGATGCCCACTGTGCTCTGGAGTATCGGAGCACGGGCTTCAACAGATACCCGCCTGTGGGAGCCAAAATGCTAAATTTGTTCTGTGCGAAGCTGCTATCTCCACTGTACAAATTGAGGGAAAAATACTGAGCTTGATTTATCTACTAGCCACTAATCTATCCTGCGAGGGTTTGTTAAAATTACTCTCAGTAAGAGTCGACGAGGTAAAAGCTGTAATTTCCCAACTACTATTATACCTGAGATTTGGAGAGTGGCGGCAGAAGCGCGGACGACTTGATGGCTGTATCAGAAACACGGGTTTCATTGCCACAAATTGCTAGGGAATGATGGAGGGCTGCTGGCTCTTAAGAGCTGCCTATGGTACCACCTCATTAACGCGCACCCCCTCATCACCGCAGGGCATCGCAGGCCGGGCAGCCTGAAGCCACCCAGAGAGCCCAGAGGCGAGGGCAGCAGGGTGCGAGGATCTCGAGGGCTGAGTACTGGGAACTGCGCAGAGATCCAGCACCCCGGACCTCCACAGCCAGGGCCTGGGGCGCGGCTGCACGACCCTCTGGGGCCCGATCCCGAGGCCTCCCTTGCCCCACGGCGCCCGTACCCTGGTCAAGGCCCCAGGCCTGCGCGATCAAGGCCGGGCAAGGCCTGAGTCTCCCCGAAGCCGAGAGCAGAGCTGCTGGGGTCGCCCCTCTGGTCTCTGCCATCCATAGAGCCCCGACTGGCGTCTCGGGGCACGCGCCCCACTCCGCGAGTCCCGTGGGCCGAGGATTCCCCAGGCGGGCGGGCTGAGGGCGGGAATTCGGCGGAAAGCGCTGGCACAGAGTAAGGCGAGCGCCCCCGCGGGGCCACCGGGACACGACCCCAAGGCCGCGGCGGCCCGGCCGGGCACGCGCGGTGGGGCGGGGCGCGCCGGGCAGGTGCAGGCGCGCCGGCCCCCCATTGGCCCGCGTCTTGGAGCTCCGCCCTCTAGACTCCGCCCCTCCGCGCCCCCGCCGCGCGCGAGCCAGGTGCGGGCGCGGGGCCTCTGGGCGCGCGCAGTCTGCGTCCCGCACCGCAGGCCGGGCCGGGCCGGGAGGCGGCGCGGAGGTCGCGCACCGATGCGGGGACCCGGCGGCGCGGCGGTGGAAGGCGGCGGCGCGCATGCGACCCGCAGGTACGGCTAGGACCGGGGACACGAGTGCAGGGTGGCACGGGGATGGACGCGGGACCCAGCCGGCTGCTAAGTCGGTGCAGCACCTGAACCCCAGGCCCCACTGGAGGCCAAGGGCCGATTGCCATGGCATCGCAGCGCGGGACCCCGCCCCCCATCCGCTACCCCGAGGCAAACCGGGTGCGGGGGTTGCGGGCCTGGGCACTGTCGGCTCCGCCCTGCTTGCAGGCGCTGGCGAACTGCCCGCCCGCCCGCCGCGCGGGTGAAAGATGCATCATGGAGCGCGCCCGCGCCCGCGCCGTGGACGCCGTGGAGACCGCGGAGACCGTGGGGACCGTGGACGAGCGTTCCTGGGGCTGCCGCCTGTCCCTCGGAAACCCCCGGCCGCGACCCTGTGGCTGCAGCTGGTGCTGTGCCTGGGACCGGCGCAGCTCACAGGCGGTGAGTGACCCCCCTACCCCACGCGCGACTGAGGTGCCCAACCGACCTCTTCCTCCACGGCCAGGACCAGTGCCACATTCTGCCTGTGTCCCAGCTTCGCACCCTCTGTAGTTTCACCACAGCCCATTTAGGCTGAGAGGAGTGGTGGGTTTCTGCGGCTGGGACGCTCGCCCTGGCCAGGGCATAGAGACCAGATTGCAGCCTCTGGTTAGCAGGAGCTGCAGGGACCCCGTGGAGGATGAGGCAGGGCAGGGCAAGTGGATGGAAAGTGAACTTTCTCTGTCTTTGGGAGGTGGCGTATCTGTGACCGCCCTGTGGCCAGGTGGTTCAGAAGGGTGGCTTACTGGAGCCAGGTCTGGCTCAGGAACCCTTGCGGGGCTGCTCTGTGAACTGGAAGTTAGTGGGAATGGCTTGTGTGGCCAGAGGCTCATCTCCGCTCTGGCTCCTAGTGAGGGAGGGGGCTGCCTGTGGCCTGGTGGGGAAAGGCAGCGGGTCCTGGATGGACCTCAGGCTTAGGGGCTCCCCTCCCTGCGCCATCCTCCCTGCCCAGCCCAATGTGGCCATGTTCAAAGGACAGACTTGTGTTTGTGGAGCTGAGATCCTGTTCGTATGTAAATAGATGAGTGTGAGTTGGAAAACAAGTATTGCTTGGTATAAACAAACCATTTCATGTTTGAAAATATTGCTGTTTCAGAGAATCTGAAAGTGAAGACAGAAAAAAATGAGTGAAAATTAGCAAAAGGGGGAAAGCAGAAAGCCAGGCCGAGTCTTATCACACAGTGATCAATAACACGGCTGCTCTGCCTGGACACTGGAATGATCCAGACCATGAGAGCCTTTGGCATGCCCATGTCTGGCAGAGTTAGGGACAGAATACTCCCCTTAATGGGGACCACCCCCTCTTATCAAGGTTTAGGTCTTTTGGTCATTTTTTTTTTTATGGAAATGTCCCTGAGGGGGCCCTATCTTTGTGTCCGCGTGGCCTGCCAGGCCTCTGGTCAGAGCCTTTGGCCCTCGCTGGACATTGGCTGTGCTTTGCAGGCCTGGGTCCCTTCTGGCCTGCTCCTCTGGCCTTTCGTTCTTGCCTTCATTCTCTCTAAGCAGGTCCTTGTGGTCTTCGGCTTCCTGGCCTGTGTCCCCAGGTGGGTGACAGATAATGGAGCTCATCCACCTGCGGCTGTACCATGTCACTTGACATGTGGGGGCTGCGGCCTTGAAGGCAGCTTGCCCCTGGGCCATCCTGTCGTCTTCCCTCCTCTGCCTAGGGGACAGGGCTGGGCAGGGAGATCCTGAACCTTAGAAGCTCTGGAGGCGGGGATGGGGCTGCGCAGGGGCTCCTCGGATCCCTTTCCTGGTGGGTTCTCCGTGCTGCTCAGAGGCCAGCCAGCACCAGCCAGCTGTGCCTTGCTGGGGGCTCCTTGGTACACATGCACGGGCAACCAGTGCTGCAGTGTGCTCGGTGGCCTTCTAGAGCAGTGGCTCTCAACCTGTCTAAGGCCGTGACCCTGCAATATACTTCCTCATGTTGCGGTGACCCCAAACGAAAAAATAATTTTGGTGGCTACTTCAAAACTGTAATTTTGCTACAGTTATGATTTGGAATGTAAATACCTGATATGCATTATGTATTCTCATTGCTACAAATCAAACATAATTTAAACATAGTGATTAATCACAAAAACAATATTTAATTATATGTTGAGAAATATTTATTACTAATTCCAATAAGTAACATTTCACCATGGCATAGCATGGGTTTAAATATGTATTTTCCAATGGTTTTAGGCGATCTCTGTGGTTTGGTTGTTTGACCCCTGCCAGGGTTGTGACCCATAGGTTAAGAACTGCTGTTCTAGAGAGCTGACAAAGCGCAGAGTCCTGCATTAGAACATAACTCCTGTGGAAGGTCCAGGACGGCAGTCAGAGCAAGTTCTCCTTCCTGTGACCACCCCTAGCCACTCACATGTCACTCACGTGTGTCTGAGTCACCCACCATCCGGGTAGAAGGTAGCTTTGGACTGTGGCTCTGGAGCTGGGCCCTGAGGTCCAGACTGGGGCCACGTGTGAGTTATTAGCCGGGACGTCCAAGATGAGGGTACGCCTTAAGGTGGTGTGCTCGGACTCCAGGCTCTCTGCCATCGCCCTCAGTCATGAGTGCAGGTGCTGGCAGGGAGAAGTCTCACCCAGGGGTGTCGTCGCTAGGGAAGACAGTGAAGGGCAGCTTTGGAGGGTGCTTCCTTCCTCCTACCTACCCCCCAAAATGCAGCCGCTTAGCAGACAGTATGAGATGTGGAATTTCATTTTTTATCACTTTCCAAGGAAAAGGAGCACACAGTCGCAAGAACTGATACCCTCAGCTGGGAGGCAGACGCACTTGTCCAACACAGGTGTCACAGAAAAGCTGAATGCAAGAGGGAAAGGGCCGGCCAAATAGCTCATCGGATTAAAGCGCTTGCAAGCAGGTGCATCGGCCAGGGTTTGATCCCCCAGCCTGCTGTACCACTCCCACCCCCAGGGCACTCTGAGACTACAATTGAGACTGGTGTGGTGGTATGTGCTTATAATCCCAGCTCTTGGGAGGCTGCAAACAGACGGATCACTACGGGGCCAATCTAGTAGTGAGACTCTAAACACCTTGCAGACCTTTCCCTAAAATACAAGAGTGAGAGGGAGAAATGGAGACAGCCATCAGGCAAGGAGTGGGGAAGAGCTCACGTAGGACCCTGGAAAGTCAGAGCCCGGTTCAGGCTTTAGCCCTAGAGCTATTCGGAGCCTGAGCAGGTGTGGGCTAACCTTGGGGCTGCCTCCAGGCTGGCTTGTAAGTGAGAAGGGCCCTGCATTAGGACCTCTAACACATCCACATTCTCTGAGGACCCTCCTGTATGAGTTCCAGGGGCGCAAGTTTCTGCCATCCCCACTATCTGTGTGGAGCAGGCTGCAGGGCTTTTTGTCTATGCCAGGTCCCCAGAACCTGCTGGGATCAGGGGAGGCGAGCCGATGGCACCCCCGCCTCAGGGGGGCTACTCGTATCACTGAAAGCCCTAAAGGGTTGAACATCACTGGCTTAGCCATTGGCTGCAGGTAAGAGCAGTGGGACAGGAGACCATGAGCGGCGTGGTGATGGTGCCCCTCTGAGGCCGCACCTGTGCTAGACCCCTGCCCTGCCCTCCATTCCTGGCCCCCAGCAGGTTTCTCTCTTAAGCAATGCTGCGATCTCTTCCTCTCCCCTCTCCCTGGCTCCCACTGCTCTGGAATACAGCCTGCATCTGGGTACCCGCTGCTCTGTCCTGGGCACCCCAGAGGCAGAGGCCGTGCCTTCCCCTGTCTGTGTCTGTCCCAGGGACCCAGTGAGCAGGGCCTGCCGGGGGAGCAGGCGCCCGGCCCTGCCAGGCTGGCTGGCGGTGGCGCATCCTTGCCATGTCATTGAGGAAATTGCCTTCACGAGCTCAGTGACGCTCCTGCTGAGGGAGAGCAGGAGGGCTCTGAAGTCCACCATTCAAGCCCCGCTTCACTTTGCCTGTAAACAAAGTCCCAAAGCCTGGACTCGGGAGCGTGTTTTCCCAACAAAAGGCTGCTTTAATGGAAGCATGGAGACTCGCTCTATCTGCAGCTCTGTCTGAGGCTTGGGGGTGAGAGGATTTCAGACAATGAGGGCCAAGTCTCTGTCTCAGAGGCTGAAGCATCGAGGCAGGTGAAAAGGTGGTGCTCTGGTTCCTGAGGGTCAGGAAAGCACAGGTGGCGACCTTGGTAGGGAGCACTCGTGGGGGGACAGCAGCCCTGACCTCCAGGCTGGGGCTGGCAGACTGCTGCGGCCCGGGCTCTGCCTTCTGTGCAGGACCCAGAGGCTTCAAGTTCACCCTCCTGTTAGAGGCCAGTGGCTTGGGTGGGCCGTGAACTCTGACTCGGTCTCTCGCATGCCCGTAACACACTCTGACTCCGGAAGGACAGCAGGTACTGCCTGTGGTCTTGCTTTCTGCGCTTTAGTTACCCACCGTGGTTGTCCCCAGGTATCGCATGGAGAATTCCAGAAACAGTCGGCAAGCTCTGAATTGCAGCCAGCCGGGGACACAGGTCGTGTGCCGTCCTGCCTGGTTGCCGCTGCCCAGGCTGCGCCTCACAACCTGCACAGGGGGAGGCGGAGCTAGTGTGGCTTTTGTTAATCTATTACTGTGCTTGTTCCATCTCCGCACCGGTGATGCTGGTCAGTCTCTTACTATGCGTAGCTTATAAGTTAAACTTGTAGGGATGTAAATATAGGAAAAACATAGTGAGGCTGGAGTGGGCTTGGCCCTACCCAGGGGTGGGGGGTCCACTGGGGGTCCTGGAAGGCATCCTCAGCGTGAGGGGGCCTTTTAGGAACATCTGCCTTCTCTCTATGCATCCATCTGTCCTCCTCGGGCTCTGTCATCTGCCTCAGAATACACAGCAAAAAGCCTTAGCCCTTGCTTCTCATAAAATGTACGATTAAGAGGCATTTCTCTCAAATATGGAAATGAAAAAAATGATGGAGAATTATTATTATTTTTTTTAATGTATTTGGTATAGGGTCTCACTATGCAGCTGGGACTCATGGTGATCCTTCTGCAATCAGCCCCCCCAGAGCTGGGATTACAGGGGTGTGCCACTGTTCCTGGTCTTGGTGGCTGGCTCAGTGCACCCTGGGGGCAGGGCTGGCGTGGCGTGTGGTGCAGGGGATGGAACCCCGGTCCTTGTGCTTGCCTAAGTCTGCTGAGCTATCTTGTCAACCCTTGAGAATTATTTTAGTGTAGATTTTTTGTGTTTGTATCAGTAAGCTTTCCTGTCGCTGGGAGAAAATATCACGCCTGCAACTGCAAGAAGGAGTGGCTCACTGTGACGTTCTGAGGCTTGGCCGAGGGCATGGGAAACTGCTCACAGTGCAATGCCCAGGAAGCAGAAGGCAGGGGAGCGCAGGCCAGAATGCACCGCTTGGTCCCACCTGGTGAGCACCTGCAGCCAGGCCCCAGCCCCTAGCAGTGGGCTCAGCCGTGAGCCCATCGGTGCTAAATCCGCAGCAGAGTGCAGCCTTTCATCTGGCCACCTTCCCGAAGCCCCTCCTCTGACCCCTGAAGCTTGGGGAACAGTTTAGATCCAGCCAGAACAGGGCCACTTAGCTGACGAGGACAGCGACTGTGCAGACTGATTTTCTTTATCCTTGCCTTGTTTCGAAAGCTCACTTGGTTTTGCTAACTGAAATAATATGCATAGCACCGCCGTGTCACTGGGATTATTGCTTCTGAATTGAGAGACAGACAAGGGCAGAGAAAGAGAGGCTTCTCACCCTCCCTCGTCTCCTCAGGCCCGCAGGCGCAGACTGAGCCCGGGGCCTGGGGCACACTAGGCGAGCGCCTTACTCTGCGCTGCGTCCCCAGCCTAACATGGGGCTTTCTAATTTGCTTACTGACACAGACGCATTTCAGTAAAACCCGTGGCAGCGTCGAGGACAGATGCATGAGCTGCGTGTGCTCAGCATCCAGCTGCTGCTGGCCAGGGGACTGGGGAAGACGCGACAGGAACCAGAATCGGCCTACGTGGGAGTGATTGGCAGAGGTCCCCACGTCACGTGATACCAGGCACGGCCATGGGGAGGGTGCCAAGCCTGTGCCCACACAGCTCCCCACCCTTCCCAGACACTGGCGTATGGCCTGCAGCGTCTGCGCAAGCCGGATTCCACTATCTGCCCTTGCTTCCTAGGAGAGGGGTCTGAGGCCAGAGCAAGGTGAGACCCGGAGTGGAGAGCCTGTCCCCTGACTCGTGCCTATGCAGGGGCTAGCATGGTGACATGCAGCCCGTCTGGTCTTTGCTGGTGATGCCACACCCTCATAGAGCTCTCTGACTCTCCATATTATCTGTGCTCTGTGCGGTGGCTACCCTGGTTTGGCATTCTCTATGATAGGTGCTTGGAATGAGATAGTTTGCCAAGTGTTTTATACCTACCACCTGCTTTCATTTTTTTGACCTTGTAAAATGAGGGCTTCTCTCTCTCTCTCTCTCTCTCTCTCTCTCTCTCTCTCTGCCTCTCTGTCTCTGTCTCTGTCTGTCTCTCTGTCCCTCTCTGTCTCTGAATCTGCCTCTCTTTGTCTCTGTGTGTTCCTCTCTCTGTCTCTCTGTCTCTGTCTGTCTGTCTGTCTCTCTCTCTCTGTAGAGATGTCCTCAGTGCAATTCCCCAGTTATCAGACAGTGGGATTTGAACCTGGCTTGTGTGCTGAGACTGCCCCTTTCCTCTATGTCCTTTGGACCAGGCTTTAAATAAACCATGTTTTCTGAGTGTGGTGAAGAGGACCCCCTAGTTAGCAAGTAGCACATATGAAAGGTGAGGTAAATGCTGAGACTTGGGAGCCTGAGTGAAATTCTCCAACCTGCTGAGCGAAGAAGCAGTTGTCCCTGGGGCTGCTCTTGCTCGGGCCGCTGTCCAGTGAGGTACTAGCTGGAGGTGCGGGGGTCCAGGGATAGTGTGGCCCTGAGTTTCTTCCTCTTTATGACAAAAAAGGCTGCAGTACTCGAGGAGAAATTAACCTCTCAAAAAGAAAAAAAAACATTGGAAATAATTCAGTGAGGTGCTCAGAAACTGGAATTAAAGAGTTCATTTTAAAACAGCTTCTTAATTGGGAGCATTGTAAATTAGTGTATTAATCTTAAACAAGGTAAGCAGGCAACAGAGGAGTCAAACAAAAATAATTGTTGGCATTGTTTGGAAGTAACGGAGAATGTTGGTGCAGTGTGGCAGACAGTCACTGCAGGCTATGCCACAGGAAAGGGCCGTGGGCCCCTGGCCTGGCCTGGACACATGCAGGAGCGTTTTCCTGTGGAAGGAACTGAGCGCAGAAGGCTGCTCCGCTGTTTCTTCTTTTCCGAGCGTAACAAGGCACAGAAAGGCACCTGTGAGACAGCTGTGCTCGTGCTGGCTGTGTGGGAAGAGGGAGGTCCTGCCCTGCTGCTGACCACAGAGAACTGGGAAAGGTGCGTCAGAAGCTAGAGCTGGCCGATGTGGGAGCGATTGGCAGAGGTCCCCGCGTCACGTGGTCCCAGTTGGCCCATGCACTGCTCCGACCTGGATGGACTCTGGTGAAGACTCTCCATATGCAGAAGTTTAAGTACCTCAACTTAGAAGCTTCTGATGTTTTCCACGGAAGAAAAGGACAGGATTTGCTTGTTTTATAGAAATTCGACAGCCTCCCAGGGTTGGCCTGCGAGAGGCTCTTGACTGTCCTCTTACACAGCTTCTGCTAACCCCCTTGGCCCTTAGCATCTACTCCAACAGTGCATTCGAGGCAGCTGTGTTGGGGGGAATCTATATGCTAGGTTACTGGAGGGTGGCCGGGAGGCGGCTCGTGTTCACACTGTGCTCTGACAGAACACAGATAGCGTCCAGAGCCTCAAGCTTAGAGCAGTCGCTGGGACTGCTGCTGTGGCTTCCGGAGCTTTGCCTGGAGTTTTCTTCTGTGGGCTGTGTGGCTGGGAGTTTTCTGCCATGGTCACTTTGTGTGCTGCAGGTGTGCGTGGTTCATGCTGACCAGGTGGACATGTTCCGCGGCAGGAGAGGCACGGGGCCCGTGGACTCTGCGGGCCCCTCCTCCTCCTGCACTGCCCAGGCCTGGGCTGCAGCCTCCTTACTTTGTGTGAAAGGGAACTACCCTGGTCTGGCTCCCCTCTGGTTGTAGCAAGAGCTGGTTGCACGGGGAAGGGATGCACCGAGAACCTTCGAGACTTGAGGCAGTGGAGGCTGCCTGGAGCTCGCGAGGATTTGGCACAGTGTGTTCACAGGCCAAGGGGGGAATGCAGCGGTGGGCCCTCAGTGGGCAGCCCCTGTCTTGGCCCGGGCGGAGCTGACCGCCAGGCTGTGTGCAGTAGGTCCTGCTGAGCTTTGTCACAGAGACTTTGGGGCAGGGGCGTTTTCCAAAGTAGAGGTATCTGCACAAGTGTGAAGCAGTAAAATAACTTGCAGGCAGAGAAGTTATAGGAGGGTGGCTTGGGGCTGAAGAGAGAGGGAGAGAGCAGGTGCAGAGCACAGGGGTAGCCTGGGCACCTCAGGATGGAGTGCTAGGGAGAGAGGCGAGGAGCCCAGCAGGACTGGGGACCCACGCCCACTTGTGGCCCACACATGGTCCTCGGGGCTGGTGCTCCCTGTTTAGAAAGAGTCCTCCGTGGCGGGGAGGATGAGCGGCAGGAGACCCCTGCCTGTTGCCGCACAAGCGTCTTCTGTACGTCTTTGAGATCAGGCGCAGGTGCCGTGGACAGGCCGAGGTTTGCGAGACCTGCCTGCCTGCTGTGCATGTTCTCTGAGGCTATCAGGGGCCCTGCACTGACCCAGAGGCGGGCTGAGGGCTCTGTGCAGGGAGGAATGGAGGTGCAGGGGTGAGAACTGTGGAGGCCAGCAGCTGGGGGTGGGGATGGGGAGGAGGAGCCGGCTGCAGAGCCCGTGGCCCCTGAGGAAGCTGAGGGCACCTGTGGGGGTCAGGGAAGTGATACAGCTGCAGGCTTGGCCCTGGGACTGAGAAAGTGTGCATCCTCCAGGAGTGGCCCGCTGTTCTGCTGCTCAGAGTGGAGCCCAGGAAGAGCGCGGCAGGTGTGCAGTGGACGGAGACCTGGGCTCCGGGTGTGTGGAGGCAGAGGGGGCAAAGCCACGTGCCTGTGCCCAGCTCTGGCCGTCCTGCTGCCTGCAGCGTGGGAGGAGGGCATTCTCCAGTTACAGAGAGGGCGAGGCGTGGTGGGCACACACCGGGGCTGCCTCTCCTTGCGTCCTTCTGTGGCTACTCCTGCGTGGCAAGTCACCCTCAGAGGCGACACTGTCAGGGCTGAACTCCTGTCTCCCCATCTCCACTGGCTCGTCTTCTGGGGAACATGGCCCAGCCACCGCAGGCCTCCTTTCCTCCTCTGTCCCTGTGCACCTCAACAGCGGATGGCTAAGGGTGGTTGCCTTCTGCCTCCCTGAGAGAGCCCCATGGAAACTCCATTCTGTGCGGCAGGCAGTTGGGCCAAGTGACATCTCCTCCACCAGGTGGCTCTGTCCCCAGCGGCACATGGGGTCCGAACAACCCCACTGCTCAAGGCTGGCAGAAGCCAGACTACAGCCAGGACTGGGCAGGAGGAAAGAGCTTGATTAGAGGCCCAGGCCTCACCTTTAGAGGCCGGGAGCCTGCAGGAGGGGTGGAGAGGCTGCAGAGGGTTGTTTGGCAGAGCACGGGCAATCTCCACGCTTCTATATGGGCCACAGGTTCCTTCTGGGGGACTCTGAGCATTTGCCATCAGGAGGTCCCTGCCAGGTGAGCCCGCACGTGCCTGTTCTTTTCATGGCCAGCGTGTGTCTGCGACGCATCGTGGTGACATTCCTCCTGGGGAACCAGTGACACAGACGCAGTCCTCACATGCGAAGATCCCCTTCTCTCTCAAGTCCGTCTCTGTTTCCTGCTGTGTTTCTTCTGTTTTGCTCTTTAAATTACTTACACTTTGGGTTTCTCAGACTAGAGAAACCGGGCACCATCTAACCCTGTATATCTCACATTTATTTCACTAGCTCTGTGGTCTCAAGATCCCTCTGCTTTTTCTAGAGATGACGCCAGTGTGTCCTGCGTTACGGCAGTGTGGCCCTTCATCTGCAGGGTAAACGCCGTGTTTTCCTTATCCTGTTCATGGACATGGGCTGCTGCCGGCACTCGGCTGCCGTGAGCCATGCGCCGTGAGCGCGGGTGTGTGTGGGGCACCACCAGGTCATCTCCAGGGAACAGAGCTTATGCTGGGCTTGGGGGCCTGGAGGGTGACCGAGTGCGCAGGGCTGGGCCAGGACGCTGAGCACAGACCGTGGGCGTGGCTTCCCAGCTCTCTGTGTCTGTTTCCTTGCAGGCGATTTGCAAGGAGCAGTGTGCTGGGTGCACACTGGGGCGTGGGGCTGCAGGGCCCCACACGTAGCGGCCTTGGAGGCAGAGGGGCAGGGACTCAGGGCGGCCTGGCTTGGGAGCTGCTGGCCGCCTGTGACAGTTTCTGGGTGGGTGTCATGTGCCCTGCGGAGCAGCCAGCCGGCCAGAGTCCCTGCACGGCTGGTGACGTGATGAGCTCCTTGCCGGTTGGCAGCAGCCGCGTCCCTGCCGACGGCCTGACTCTGTCTCTTCCCGATAAGCAACAGAGAAAGAGAGGGAGAACAGCCACGTTGGAAAGGAGAGGAATGGAGGCCAGGGTAGCGTTCAGTCTGCGCGTCCTCGGGCGCCAGTCCTGTGCTGGGATGGTGCCTGTGAGCTATACAGTCTGTGCCTTGGAGCCATGTGGGCGGGTGCAGGCTGCCCGCTGTCCGGCACAGCCATGCTCTGCGCCTACGACAGCTGGGCAGGGCTGGACAGCTGGCGGGCTAGGTCGCCTGGGGTGAGGCCCTCAGCAGCTCAGGGGCTCTCTTTGGGACGCTTGTAGTGGGCAGGGCTGGCTGGCTGTGTGGTCAGGTGGCCCCGTGTTCCCCGTCATGTCCTGAAGGAAGCCTCCATGACTCCTACTGCTGTCGGAGAGGAAGCCAGGGCCTGTAGGTCTTTCTACTTGTTAAAAGGCTGTGTTCCTGCATCCGTGTGTGCGTGTGTCTGTGTCCGTGTGTGTGTGTGGTGTGTCTGTCTATAATTCATGGGTGGGATATTTAGGGGAACATGAAAAACAAAATTAAGATGGAGGTCACATGATCCCTCCTGAACGTGTGACATGATGTGACATCACACACTGGCTCTCACAGCCATAGATGTGTTACTCTATCTGCTTTTGTTCCTTAAGTCCACCCCACCGTGTCCCACGGTGTCCTGCACAGCCACATGTGTGGCTCTGACCCACACAGTGCGCTGACTTGCGCCTGTCCTGTATTGTGTCCTGTCCCCTACTGCTAGAGTGCAGGGTGGGCAGTGTGTCCAGCAGGTGCACAGATGGCTCACTGTAGAGCTCAGTGCATACTGCC
>PVJA010008700.1:0-13113 GCA_004027025.1 Myocastor coypus
AGAGGGAGAGAGAGAGGGAGAGGGAGAGGGAGAGAGAGAGAGTGAGAGAGAGGGAGAGAGAGAGAGAGAGAGGGAGAGAAGGAGGGGGGAACACCTGACACGCACAAAAAAGCAAGGCCTTTTCAAACAGAAGTTTGGAATTTGGAGTATTTGAGATTTCAGTTTTCAGGTTAGGAGAGTCAAGCTAACTGAGTGAAGTCTGTGTACTTCATTTTTGGTCCTGTATCATTTACTACTGTCAAGCTGAGGTATAAATGGAGGCTAGCAAAGACCTACAGTAGATGCAGAAACAGTGGCAGGCAGGAGGTGGGCATCTTGGGCTCAGCTGCCGTGTGGAGCCTCGCTTATCATGGGGGGGGACCATATTGCTCACGACCTTCTCAGTGTGCTGATCTGCGCCTCCAGGTTTACATGTGCCGCCCCTATGCTGACGATAAGGAGGCGTGAGAGTGAAACATTTTAACCTATGAATTACGTTGCCAGTGCCAATGAAATTGGTGTTTTAGTAAAATATTAGGATAGATTCCCATTTATTCTCAATTATTAGGGAATGAATTATTTTAATTAACTAGAAGTTACTATTGCACTTAATAATTACTTACCATCTAGTATAACATACTTTTAAACCATATCATTATAAATCTGTTGTGGACGTTAATACATGTACAGGAAATAAGGTCATTAATTTTTTTAAACTTTATTTATTTATTTATTTTTTAATGGCCAGCTCAGCCTGCCTTGGGGGTGGGGCTGGTGCAGCGTCTGGTGCTGGGCACTGAACTACAGTCCCTGCGGTTTCCTGAGCTTGCCTGAGCAAGCACTTTAGACTGCTGAGCTATCTTGCTGGCCCTTAAGTCATTACCTTAATGACATTAATTCTGTTGGGCCAAACCTGTACATTCTGAAATTTTATTAATGAGTCAGTTTTAGTCATGTCTTTACTTGCTGTGTTTCCCTTTCTTATAAAAGGAAGGGTAGAGTTTGGACATACGGTTTCTAGACATTGCTCCTTTTGGCTGTGCAACTTTAGTTCCCTATGCCGAACCTGCATCTGCGTCCCCGTGGGGCGGGGGGCACCTCTCACCTGAGATGCCTGGCATACCTGCGCGTCCATGATGAGCTGTCGTGGGCTGAGACCCAGGTATGGTGGAAGTTCACACTCACGAACTCACGCATGGTGTCAAGGCGGTGCTCTGTGTCTCGGCTCTGCCCTTTCACAGGAGTTCAAGTGTAGAATTTTCCACTTGCGACATTGAATTGGTATGCAGAAAGCTTCAGATTTTGGAACATTTAGGGTTTTAAGTTAGGAATGCTTAGCCTATACCTTTACTTGCATTTCTTAAACACTTCCTCTTTAAGCATGGTCTTAACAGTCGCATTTCAGAAAATATTTTATGATCAAAAGGCTAAATAATATTCTCTTACTTTTGGATGGTTTCCTAATGGAGCATGGTAGAAGCAGACCGCGCGTGATGTGGGGTAGAAGCTGAACGTTGGAGCGTGAGCATACGTGTGTGCTCAATGAGGTGAGAAGGCAGACACGCTTAGGACCGGAGCAGCGTGTGGTCCGTGCGTGGGCCAGTCCGTGGACTGCGTGGCTCACAGAAGAGCATTGATATTTATGCTTGTCACTTGACTATTTCGGTTGCATCTCTGTAGTTTTTTATTTTTCATTATGTTTGAGAAAAATGTAACAACTATATCAATCCTATAAATCACTAATTTTTATCAGTGCATTAATTCTGACAAATACAAATATGTAATTCCAGATAACATTTTCTACTTGAGTTGGTTCTTTTTGGATAGGAAGTCCATACCTGTTGTTTTAGGTTTTAAGCGTACTCACAGACACACACAAACATATGCAAGTAACTTCCTGAATAAAGCTTTCTGATATACCTGTTCCTACTTTTTGGTATTGGAGATTGACCCTAGAACCTTTGTTCGCCTGTGACGGGCATCTTGCCATGCACTTCAGCCTACCTGTGAGCTCACTATGCATCCCAGGCTGGCCTTGAACTTGCCTCAGTGCCCCCTGCTGTCACGCGCCACCAGGACTTGGTGCGTCTGTGTTGGGCCCATGTCCTCCATGTGCAGGCCGGGGAGCCGCATCCCGGAGGCCCCGCACGTGTGCAGGTAGGCAGGCTTCTGTTGGACTGCAGCTTTGCTGTGTGTCTTAACCTCTCCTGGCCTCTGTATTCCCATATTACAGTAACAGCACATCCCACAGAATTACAGAACAGGTCAAAGAAATGACTTCCATGGGAGGGAGGCCCTCCAAGAGATGGCCTCCCCCTGCGCTCCTTGGAGCCTCTGCCGGCAGTGTCTCTCGCTGCACGCACACCCTTGTGTCTGAGGAGATGTGTTTATGTGTTTGCCTTTGCCGGGGACCACAACTATCAAAAGAAAACGTGTCGCCAGCTCGTAGGGCTAAAGGAGGTTGTACAGAGTACAATGCCTGGGGGGGGGCACGCTTCCCAGCTGCCTGCTCACAACCTGACCTCATTCTCTGTGCGCTTCAGTTGGAACCACCTCACGTAAGACATAGCGTTGGCTCAGGGCCACCAGGACTCAGCCAGGATCACCATGGAGTGTGCGGACTCCTCACCGAGAGCACCCAGGTGCTTCCCTCCTTTGTGCAGAGCCTGGCTTAGGCTTGTCAGCTGTCCCAGGCCCTGTGCCTGTGACTCAGTCACCCCACAGCCCACAGAAGCTCAACAACACTAAGTGCTCAGGCGAACCTGGACTTCATGCTCCTGTGGGAAGCTGTGGACTTCCCTGCCCGAGAGCTGGGACTGTGACCCTGCTGGATGGGCCTGGGTATGGGAACATGCACCTTCTCTGTGCCTTGCCAGTCTCCGCAGCCCAGGGCGCTCATGTCGAGATCCTCTCCCAGGGGCCCTTGCAGCCTGCGTGATCAGGGCCCGAGTGAGCCACACTGCCCTGGCGCCCGGAGAGCAACCAGACGCGTGAACTCTGCAGAGCACCGAGCAGAGGCTTTCGCAGGATACCTTCCATATTCGTCCCTAGCCTCGAGGGTGCTGGCAGTCGCCCGCTTCCCACTGTAAACGGTCAGCGTGGAGCTGGTCTTGTCTTCACCCGTGGCTTCAGTGCATTTGTGAATGTTTCCAGATTAACCTCCCACAGCATGCAGAAACATTCCTGTAGGAGCGTGGCATAGTGCAGACACAGCCTTCCAGGCAGACGGTGGTTCTCGCTGGCTTCTGTGCTGACCCTGGCCTTCGTGACCTGTGGCCTGGGCACGCTCAGTGTGATGTGTGTCCCTGGCTGGTCCTGGTCCCAGGCACCAGAGAGTGTAAGGTCCTGAGGAGGAGGACAGAGTGGAGAGCACTCTGTGTGCCCACCGTGGTACACAGCTGGCTCTAGGGAAGTCAGGCCGGTGCACGCCTTCACCCTCATCCCCCTCAGCCTTGCTGTTTGCCTTGTGCCTACTCCTTGCCTGTGGAGTAGAAAATTACAGGCTGTAGCAGTCACACACACACCCAGGCTGTGCACACCATCATCCCTGGCCCTCTCAGCAGCTTTGATTTAGTTTGGGATCCAGAGCTGTCCCTAGTTATCTGGGTAAGGGGATGCAGTCACAGGACCCTCCTCAGTGGCAGAGTGGGGGATGTGGCGAAGCTTGTTTCCTCAGCCAGTGCTAGCTTTCAAGATGGAAAGGGCCATGAGCCCTGGAGTGCCAGTGGCCTCTAGGAACACCTTCTCAAGGGTGTCCAGAGTTCTGCACGGTGAAACGATCTTCTGCTTGCGATCCCTGAGTTTGCAGGTTATGCCATTGACTGTCGTAAGTGGGAAGAGTGGCAGTAGGTCGAACTTAGGCAGCTCTCGGGCAGGGAAGTCCACAGCTTCCCACAGGAGCATGAAGTCCAGGTTCGCCTGAGCACTTAGTGTTGTTGAGCTCTGGACAGTTGTGCCAGCTCTTCTTTCTCTGCACGCATTAGGTCAGTTGCCACCATTTTACTGAGACTGCCAAGACTGTCAAGCTTACGCTGTTTGTCTGCGTGACATCGGGGTCATCCATCCTTACGAGAGTTATCTCCAAGTGCACAGTGCTTTGTACCCATAATTCTAGCTACTTGGGAGGCTGAGACAAGGCTTACAAGTACAAAGCCAGAGGCCTGGGATATAATTAATTTAGGCCAGGCCCTAGGGTCAGTCCTCAGCATCAGTTTTCTTCTGGGCTTGCTGCTGAAGCCTTTAACCCCTGGCCTCATTGCATCTCTGTGTTAAGCAGATCACTCCTCACAGGGACCATGGGGATTGAGGGAAGCAATTGGGTGCTGTTTAATTACGTAGCATTAGTGAAAGGTTGTGAAACTCAAAACAAGGGTGACATGGACAGAGAGGCTAGAACTGGAGCTACATCCTGGTGACAAACTCAGCAGGGCTTGGGACAGGGCTCCAGGATACTTGTTGGGGAGGGAGCAAGTGCAGAGGGCGTGGAGTCCAGCGGGTGAGGTGTGCCTGCGGCCTGAACGCACTTGGCTGCATTCTGAGCCTGTGGCTCTGCATCTTGTGGGCAGAGACTGGGGCTGGAACCTGGACCTGTGCCACCTGGTGCCCTTCACCAAGATAGCATCGGGTGGCCTGGTCGCACCCGCAAAGTCAGTGTGCTGTCAGGGACGGTGAAGTGTGGCCGGGCCAGAGGATGCCAGCAGCCATTGGAAGTGCTGTGCAGGGGTCGGCTCTGTAACAGGGGAGGTGGCAGGACATGGCAAGATGGCAGAGTGAGGTGGGCTGGGTTCAGGGTGCAGAACCCCACAGGCCTGCGGGTCTCTGAAATGTGGCCACTCGAAAACTGGGGATTCAGCAGATGTTGAGCACAGTAAAGTTTTAAACCAAGATGTGATGCTTTCAAGTGACTATTTGATCAAACTGTCTTTCTCTCTCTCTCTTTCTTTTTCTTTCTTTCTTTCTTTCTTTTTTTCTTTTTTTTTTTTTTTTGCCAGGAATCAAACACAACCACACATTTGCCAGGTAGGTGCTATACCACTAAGCTATATTCCGAGCCCCAAACTATTGTTTTAAGTTTATTTATTAATTTATTTACTTATGTAAATTTTCTACAAATGTTATCATTGAAACAGTGAGTATCATAATTAAAAGTGCAAATATTTGGCTGTTCACTTGGCAAATAGAATTCCTTTTTAAAGTTTGCCATCTTTTAATACCTAATCTTATGCCTGAAAATGACATTTTATCTAGTGTCTTTTAGCAAAATAACATAGAAGCTGTCTAGGTGGAGAAGAAGCATAGGTAAGCCCAGCCTGCGTGCACTGGCTTTTCTCTGTGCCATGTGGAGCTGGTTAGCACCCTCTGAGCTGCTGGACACACAAGGCCCTGAGGACACAAGTTGTAGCTTGGTCTATGTTGGGGCCTCACCTGATGGGTAGGTGTGACCAGGTGGCACTTGGTGGCCCTTCTCCTACTGGACTGAGTTTGATCTGAATGAAACTGTGCCCTCTGCCAGGCACAACTTCTTTTGCCATGGGGGTGGTGGTGGGGGTGTCAGGGGAGCTAAGTGGTCCTGTCCCCTGTGATTCCACGTAGTTGCTTGAGAGGAGTATATAACAGCAGTCCTCAGCACTGCAAAAGGCAAAAACCTCAAAAACAGCCTGTCTTATTTACTCTTCGCATTCCTGGGACAAATACCTGACACTCAAGCTTAGGGAAGGAAAGATTTATTTAGCTCACAGTTATTGGAGGTATCATAGTTTAAGGCAACCTGAATTATATCTCAAGACCTTGAGACTCTACGTCGCCATATCCAGGATGATCCACTCCATACCTCTTATGAGAGGACACCAAAAGAGGGGCTTGCGGGGGAGTTGCATGCTGTCAGTTTAATGCTTAGCGCCTCTCTTGGCCATGCCCCCTCAAGTCCCGCCACTGGAACCACACGCTTGACAGCCCCATGATTTACATGAGGCTTTGGAGGGACAACTAAATACAAACCATAACATTCCTTCCCTGGACCCCAAAGTCTCATGTACATCCCTTTGTCCAATAGGCTCTTTAGTCCAGCTCTAAGAATTGCTGTAGCCCCAACATTTTGAGCATTGCTGAAGAGTCCAAGTCCCAAGTCTCCTCCAAGATAAGGCAAACTCTTAGCTATGAGCCCCTGTACAAATAAAAACTTAAATACAGCCAACATTCAAAGGCACAAGATAAACAAAGCTATTCCAAAGGTATACACAGAAGGATACAAAAAACCACTGGGGCCAAAACAAATCCAAAATCCAGCAGGGCAAACATTAAGTCCTATAGTTCCATGTGGAACATCCAAAGCAATCTGTGGCAAACTGTGAGCTCCATATGGCTCCACCCCTATGGCACTTCTGGTGGTTGTAGCTTCCATAGCTTCTCTCTTAGGCCAGCTTTGCTCCCTCCTTGCAGTTTTCCTTAGATGATCCACGGTCTTGGCCTTTTCACCTTCTGGGGTTTCCACTGAATAGGCTTCTCACTCACAGCTTCACACACTCCCCTCTCAGGGATACACTGCCTGGCCTCCCAGGCCTTCTTCTGAAATTGAGGTGGAAGCCTTCTTAACCTCAGAACTACATTCTCAATGCGCCTAAAGCCAGTGCTACCTGGACGATGCCACAGTCTGCAGCCAGGTGGAGCAGTAGCAAGGCTTTCTTCTCTCTCAACTGTAGGGGTTGAGCGCCTGGATTTCTGAGCACTCTGACCCTGATTCCAAGAAACAAATTATCTGTGCCGGTGCCGTTTTGTAATTTGGTGTGGCACTGCCTCCATTCTGGAACATGGGGTGCTGTGGCTTTCTTTTCAAAGCAAAGTCCCTCACCCTTGCAATTCTGAGTCCGTGAAAGGCGAGAACCTGAGACCTCTTATGATGCCCTCAGGGTCATCTTTTCTATTCTCTTGTTCTTCCTGCGCAATGGAGATCTCAGCTTTATCTTTACAGTCCACAGACTTCTTGATGCTTTCTTTTTGGCCAAACTCACATTTTAAAATCATTTTTTTTCCTGGGCTCTGCTCTTCATTATCAGCATATATTTGGCTAAGAGCCACCAGCAGTAACTATAACACTGCCCCAATCTTTGACTGCTTTGAGATTTCCTTTGAAAGATTAGCCCTCCATGTTTCATTTCAGTCTCAGGCAAAGTCTCTGGACACAAGCAAATTTTAGCCAAACTTTCTGCCAACCCAAAACACAAATAATCAGGAGTCCAGCAACCAGTGCAGTCCTTCTTCCCAGCAGAAACCTCCCCAGCTTGATCTTTACAGTCAGACTTCCTATCAGCGTTCTGGTCTGAGCTCTGACCAGAATCTCCCACACAGAACAGCTGAAGCTGTTTTAGCGCTTCTCGTGTAGACAACATATCTAAACTTTTCCCGTCTCTTCCTACAAGTCATTCCCAAAAGCTTGTAGTCCACATTGCCAAGTATAGCCACAGCAATGACCCTACTTCTGATACCAAATTCTGTCTTAATCATTCTTCTCTTGTTGTTGGGACAAATCCCTGACACTCAAGCTTAGGGAAGGAAAGGTTTATTGAGCTCTGTTACTGGAGGTTTCATAGTTTAAGCAGCCTGAATTACATCACAAGACCTCAAGACTCTACACCGCTGTGTCCAAGATGATCCACACCATACCTCTAAGAGAGGCTGCCAGGTGGAGGGAGGGTTGCAGGGGAGGTACATGCTATTAGTTTAATGGTTCACACCTCTCCGGCCCAACTCCTCAAGCCCCACCCTGGTCCTCTTGCCTTGCCCCTTGAGCCACATGCTTGACAGCCCCGTGATTTACATGAGGCTTTGGGGAGACAACTAGATGCAAACCATAATACAACCCAAGAACATAAATTGAAGAATACGTACTGTATGTTATTGTGCTAAGTACATACTTTGCCACTTAATCACTAAATGAGTGCACTAGGCGATGATTTTCTTATTTTACAGAGCAAACAAACCATCCAACCCCTAGAGGCTTAGGGGTGTGCACGCAGCTCCCCCGGACTAGGTTCGCAGCAGCAAGCTGCCTGTGCCGTTCCTGGTGAAGCTGCAGTCAGCTCTGCCTTGTGCTAGCACAGAGCACTCCCCGGAAGGCACCTTGGGAGGCATGTGCCCTGGGGGCAGTTCCTTGCCTCAGCCTCCAGTTGGGTCCTCAGCTCGCCCCCAGGCTGCCGGGAGCTTGCTCCTGGACTCCACCCGGCTTCCTCAGCTGCCCTGTAGAACACCAACCAGGCTGGACAGCTGTCATGTCTGGGATACTCCTCAGCAGTTTCCTTTGACAGGAAGAGTCCCGGCTCCCTGCCAGGAGTCCGCTTTTGCTGTAGCCTGGCAGATGGCCCTGCTCCTGTGCCCATGGTCACACTGTTCCTCAAGCAGAGCTCCTACCTGGAGGTCTGGATTGCCGCTCTGCTCACAGCTGTTACCCCGCCGCCCTTGCTTAAGTAGAATCTGAGAGTGTGATGAAGCCCAGCGGCCCCCCTGCCTTTCTTGCTTTTCACTTTCGTAGGGTTCTGCTTGTGGGTTTAGGGAACGTCTCAGCCTCCCAGGTTTTGACCTTTTCAAATTCTGTGATCCTCATCTTTCCTGAGGCTACTCATAGACATTTTCCTCTGAATCTCTAACTGCTTAGCAGTCAGATTTCTGTAAGCATCTGTTGATTGAGTGGATGAGTCTCTTAGCTTTTCAGCGCCTTCTTTTTCGGTTTACCCATTCTGCAGTCCCAGGGGCCTTGCAGTCCTTCCATTTCCCCCACTCGTCGGCCCCTCCGCCCCCTATCTACTCCCAAGGGCTTGGCTGCCCTGCCTCTCAGGCCTTTCCACTGCATTCCCAAGTGCACGGAAGGGATGCACTCAGCGTCAAAGGTGTGTCCTGGCCAGAGCCCACACGTGGTGCCAGTCAGCAGGCGCCCTGCAGCTGGCCCCGGTTTCCTGCCAGGTGTTCTGGAGCACGGCGAGAGCAAGAATATCAGTGCAGCAGGATCCGGGGCTGACCAGCTGTCAAGGTGGCCAGAACCTCTGTATTTATTACTGGGGACAGTGGCAGCGAGAGTGTTGGACAAGTGGACAAGCGGCTGGCAGGCCAGGCTTGTAAGAGGAGCAAAGCATTCTTGTGAAAGGGGCGACCGGCCCGACTTAAGCTGTGAGTAACCTGCCTTGTGGCCAGTGCCAGGGAGGAAGTTCTCTCTGGGGCCGTGCAGGCCCCACAGTAGCCCCTCGCGTGTCTGGGCTCAGCAAGCAGTGCTATTCTGTCATGAGCCGCCTGTGATCCTGAGGTATGTGCACAGCCACGGCCACGTTGGCCAATTAAATGGAAGGCCAGTTGAGGGAGGGCAGCTGTGTGCAGCCTGCACTGCTCTCGGGCAGACTCAGTCACCCCGAGGTGGGGTGAGGGCGACTCGGCAGTCCTCCACATGCCCGGCTCGCCCTGCATGTTAGGCATTCCTCCAAGTGACGCTTTGTGTTGCTACCCAGGCGGCCACACCTGATTTTAACTGTCTAGAGCGGAGCAAGCACTCCGGAGCACCGGGCTTGCTTGTCTCTGCCGAGTACCGTAGCTCTTAGGAGTCGTGAAGGAAGCGATGCCCTGTGAGGAGAGCTAGCACCACTTTCTTACGCTGTGATTTTGACAGGCTGGCATTTATTAAATATAGCAGCAAACTACAAGATAGAATCTAAGGATAGAGTGAGTTGGTGAATTTATATTAAAATTATCAGTAGCCTTTGTTGAAAATATTAAAATGTGTTTCTCTGACCAGACAGCACAAGGAGAGATTGTGGAAGTGTGGATATATAAAATTAACTATAGCCAGCTTTTTAGTAACACATCCACGCTGATGAGACCCCTGAAGCATTGGGGTGCTGCTTGTCTGTGGTGAGTGATACTTTCTAGGCCTGACAGAATGTTCTCTTATCGCTTGGCCATACCTGAGTGTAGAGCAACATTAAGTAATTACATCTTTATTCATGACCTCATTCAAACATGAGTTGGAATAAAAAAGTGAAAAAACACCGAAGTAATTCCAGTAAGGGGAGAGGATCCCGAGATAGAAGCTCTTAACGCAAATAAGCTGGCAAGGAAACCACAGGACTTTTTTCTTTCTTCTTGATACGATGGTTTCTAAAATTGAAACCATCAAAATAAATGAGGAAGTTAACAGTACACATATAAAATTGCTCAAAAAATAACTCGAATTGGGAATGAAAGATTCAGTAAAGAGGAAAAGCGCTGAGTCTGGCTGTGTAGCGAGGGGCGGCCATGAGACCCGGCACCAGCCCGTTCAGCGGGCATGCGCCGCCTCTGCTCTGTGTAGGACAGCCGGCACTTCGCTGTATGCGCAGTTGTTGGGTCAGGCTTTCTGAGGGCAACAGTGCCCGGTGGGTCTGCACGGGGCCCAGGGCCTCAGGTGCGGATGCCCAGGGGCTGGACGCTGGCTGTTCAGCAGGCAGTGGAAGCTGCTAGGACTGGAGGTGCCCAGATGCCTTCCCTCACCTCCGGCAGCTGGGCAGGAGACTCAGAGGCCTGGTGCAGCCGGGAGCAGACCCCAGGCCCGGCCCTGCCCTGCCCTCCCTGCGATGTGCTCCCATAGCGGAGTGCTTCCATTTCTTTGTTGGCTTCCTGACAGTAAGTGCGGTGCGAGTGGCTGTCACGTTGCTTTGTTCTGTGGAGCTGTTTGGAGGTTTTAGTGGTGGGCTGACATGCTGAGCTGTGTTACGGAGCCCTCATTCAGCAGCAGGCTCATTTGATGCCCGGTGCCAAACGATGCCCTTGGATAAGACAAGGACTGCCTTCTGGTGAGTGTGACCATGGAGTGACTTTCAGGAAGCTTCTGTGCATTTCAGTTTCAGGAGTGTCATCTGCCCCTGGGTGTCTGCCATGGCCAAAGGGCCACATGTCCACAATTGGACTAAGCATCTTCTCCATCACATCCCCATGAGGAACGAAGAAATAAGCGAGCCAGTTAACCGCTGGGAATCCAGGTTCTTTCGTCATCACTAGCAATTCTGGGAAATCCTGCCCTACATTCACTCTTTGAGAGTGGAACTTCGAAATTTAAATTTTCCTCTTCCTTTTTTCTTTCAGGTATTTCTGTTTTCCCTTTAAGATACCCTAGTCTTTCCATTTCTATGTCCATCCTCTTGGTGATGTCAGCTCTGGCCTCAGTTTTTCAGTGTCCCCTGGTGCTGCTGTGTGCATGCAGCACCTTGTGAGCGCAGGCCCTGCGCCAGGACTCAGGTCCTCTCCTGGTGAGCGTGGTCCCTGCGCCAGGACTCAGGTCCTCTCCTGGTGAGCGTGGTCCCTGCGCCAGGATTCACGTCCTCTCCTCGTGAGCGCGGGCCCTGTGCCAGGATTCACGTCTGCTCCTTGTGAGCGCAGGCCCTGTGCCAGGACTCAGGTCCTCTCCTGGTGAGCGCGGGCCCTGCGCCAGGACTCACGTCCTCTCCTCGTGAGCGCGGGCCCTGTGCCAGGACTCAGGTCCTCTCTTGGTTTCCACATTCGCTAAAAGATCCTCTGGGGCATGATGGGTGGGATAGTTGGAGGAGGAGAGCCTGGGTATCACTACATTAAATGAGAATTGTTCCTCTAGAGAATTTGAGTATTTTCAACTTTTCTTTCTGAGGCAGGGTCTCACAGCATAGTTCATGGTGGCCTTGGCCTCACTGTGTAGACGAGGCTGGCCTCAAATTTGGAGCAGTCCTCCTGCCTCACCCTTCCAAGGGCTGTGATTGCAGGCGAGCACTACCATGCCTAGCCAAGTAGTTTTAATTTTAAATCGCTGGAACTTTATTACTTTTCCTCAAATCCTTTTGTAATGGCGCTGAGGTTTTCTCAGTAAGAAGAGCACCATAATCTTTGTCTCATTAAACTCTAGGTAGTTCCTGCTGAGAAGTAAATTGAGACCTAAATATGTTTTTTGCTGTATAATGAACCGCAAAAAAGTGTTTCAAAAGTTACTTCTCGGAATTCAGTTTGGGCTATTGCATTGCAAAGGCCTTATTCTTCTGGGCCGACACAGCGCTTCTTCCTGATTACCACATTGGCTTTATTGTCCTTATCTTTGAATGGAGAAAAGCAGTAGGTGCTTCCGATCCCCCATGCTGGTTGCTCTGAGGACGGGAGGGGGACAGAGGTGCAGTTTTGTAGAGGCCACCAAGTGATGGCGCACCGTGCGCGGCCTTGCGCTACACTGGTTCTGCCTTCCACGAGCTTGGAGTCAGTAACAAGGATGGAGCAGCCTGTCCTTGTTGGGCAGAACATCACGAAGCACAGTTAGCCTTGGGCTGTCCCTCAGAGCCACCTGGATAATGTGTTTTTGTGGAGGCTTGTCTGCTGGGAGGACAGGAGCCGCAGAGCTGGCGTCAGGTGCCATCAATACCCCTTACCCCCGGGCAGCGGTGGCCGTGGGGAATCATGTGGGAGAGCTCTGCCTGTAGGTGCCCTGTGTGTAGGTCCTGTATAGCTGGCTCATGAGGGGCCTTTCTGGCTTGTTTCGTGGAAGACAGTTTTTTCCCATGGATGGGTGCGACAATGGTTTCGGGGTTGGCTTCTCATGAGGAGCATGCAGCCTGCCTCCTTTGCATATGCAGCTCACAGAGGGGTCCGGGTCGCTGAGAACTTAACGTCCTGGTGGTCTGACAGGTGCCAGCTCAGGCAATGGTGCGGGAGGTCGGGAGCAGGCGTCCAGACTGCGGATGGCCCAGTTCCCGCCGGGTAGTGGACAGGTAGTAGGCGTGGTCCAGTTCACTTTGCACTGAGGTAAGGTCGGATACTTGTAAAGAGGGGTTCATTTGGCTTGCGGTTTAGGGAGGTGTCCAGAGAGCGAACGCTGAGGACAGGAGGCCAGGGGTGGTGAGCAGAGCTTGTGCCGTGACTTGCCGCTGTGGCTGCTGCAGCACAGCAGAAGAAGCGGAGACCGTGAGGGGCCAGCTCCCGGGCCCTCTTGTAACTGAGATTAAATTCTCCTTGTGATAGTGCCGTGTTTCGTGGACTTAAACTGAGGAGCACGTTTCAAGGAGAGGACACTAGAAAAGAAAGGGGCGTGGCTGTGCAGTAAACGTGCCGCTAGGTGGGCCCTTGTGGTGTGGCATTAGATGCTCTAAACACTTAGCAACTGTGTGG